>UELU01121583.1:0-52591 GCA_900490025.1 Megastigmus dorsalis | reverse complement strand
TTCATTTTAAGCATTTAATACAATTTTTTGACCTTAAAAAAAGTTTTTGGGGGAATGATAGTCAGACCGTCAGAAAGAACGAGAAAAAATCTATCGATCTGTCTCCTTTGATTTTTTCTGGCATCCTTACTGTTTGCTTATGAATGAGTTGAGCAGTGTCTTTTATGCGAAACGTGCGCCGCACGCGCCCACTGGTTGGCTAGCTGGCTTTTGCTGAGCATTTCTCTACATTTGAAAGCTAAACAATATGGTTTGCGAAGCGTTTACCGTTTTGACATAAATTTTTAAAATAAATGCTAATACGTGAAGATCAAGATTTGTATTTTATTCAACCTTATGTTTCATCATATGCGCATCTTAAGAAGCATGAAATTATTTTCTAAACTAAAATATTAACTATTAAAAAAAGTTTGTATGTATATTCGTTCTCAATTATAATCCATTAGAAAATAATCATTTCTATATTTAAATTCTTAATAAATTATGCATTTTAAATTAATTTACATTTTTGTCGTGAACATTTGATTATCATAATATATTGCGAATCGATCGGTTTTTTGTGTCTGATGGAACGTTTACCGGACAAACGGAAACAAGATTCCACAAGTTCGTAATATATACGAGTTTAAGTTTCAAAATGTATAACTCTTGCAATATGCTATCAATATCATTTTATCAACATGTATATATTTCTTCCTAATTTTGTTTCTTACCATTGCAGCAAATTCCGGTGTGACTGCTCAGTAATAATAGTATTGAAAAAATTATTTCTATATTTTGAATTATAACTTATATTGATCTACGCTGATTATACTTATGTTTATACGTAGCGAATATACATAGCGAATGATTCAGTTATACAAGTTTTCGATACTTTACAGGTATTTGTTGTATCCAAAAGCTGTAATTTATCAACTTTCAACTGAGTTTATCTTTATTTAAACAAGTACTAAATAAATAAATGCTTTTTTCTCAGTTGTTTTCACCAATCGGCAAATGATTATACCTACAGTTAACAGTTTTTAATGCAGGGATTTCCACTCTTAAAAAAGTGATGACCGTATGTTGTGAAGCTTTTGAAGACGCGATTGAATTGATTTCGAGTAAATCTCAACTTTGAATGACGCCAAGGTTTAAAATATTGTTGTATAAATTAATATTTTAATTTAAATTTATGAAAGAATTGTTTATTTTTGTTTGTATGATGCTTATTCCCTTCTCTTCAGACTATATAAAACAATCGATATACTATAGTTCGACGCATAAAAATTCCGAAACCGATAGAACCTCCTTAAAGTGTTGTAATTGTGTATTTTTCTGTTTAATAAATCTACAATAACTTATCAATTTACATAAAGAATATTGAGTAGAACAATGATAAATTTACAATTTTGATGAGTTACGTGTATAAAAATTTGTACATTTTAAATTGTGGATGGTTATTTATAAAAACTTCTTGAAATTTCAATAGCATATAAGGTTTTGCTCTTAATTATTATTATTGGTTTTATATAACAAGTTAAAAAAACTTTTTTGATTATGTTTCACAACTTTTAAATTGAATGTCTAAGGTCCATATTTAGCGTAAAACTGATACCTTTTCCACCAAGATATTATAGGATTTCTGCAATATAAATCTGTCGGTATTTTATTTTATTCCATATAAATTTTTTCGGACAGAACAAAAAACTCAGAATGTTGTACAAACACTCTACTATAGATTTGCTCGTAGAAACGAAATTATTCGTAAATTACCCTGAACTATTACCGTGTAGATTGAATAGATAATGTATAGTGAGACAACTAACGTAAGAAATAGTACAATCATCATTATAGATTTCTGCAACATTGTACATAATTATGTGTTATCCGCACTTCCAAATTAAACTTGCATGAGTAAAAAGCCACTGATGAGAAAGTGAGAATCCGCGCGACGCGCTAAAGAAACTGATCCAAATAGCGAGGTCTAGCAATATACATATTACTCTTTTGGTCTTATCGAATGTTGGTCAGGCGCGGGACAAATTTCGGTCATTCGCATAGCGGATCGCTCTCCCAGGCCTCCACTCCTGCAACAAAGACAAGCTATCGGGCGAAAAAGAACGTCCCAATGCGGCGTCTACGAAAATTTCGGGCATCAACCGATCCGAGAGAAGAATCCGGGCGATCTAAATTGCCGGCTCGATCTATCTTTTCAGTTCCATCTTCCATGCTGTCCCGTATCCTTTATCGTTCAATGCCATACAATACCGGCAGTGCTGGCAGTCAATGACCAGCTGCTCGCCAACAGAGATGCGGCTGACCTTGAGGAGCGGGTGAACGGATGAACGAGCGAACGCGCGGCGCGGCGCGGCGCGGCGTGTAATTTGAAAAGTCACAAGTCACCGTAGAGGTTCGCGGTCGCCCGTTAATTATTTCGTTAACGGTAAAGCTGCCTGGCTCCGGCTCCTCTCCTCTCTATCGGGTTCGCGTACAAGCTTCTGCCGTCCCGGCGTCCAGCGAATCGCGCGTAGAAAAGGCCGAGGAGGAAGCGAATCGACGTAAAGAGGAGAAAATAGATTTCACCCACGGAGAGCGGCGAGAGTGACGGGACCGCCAAATCGCGCCTGTTCTAAGTGCGACGTCAGTCTGGCCGTGTGACTGTGCGCGAGTGAATCTCTCCTCTTTGCTGTAGTGCCGCGACTCGCCCTGCGCCCACCTGTCCAAGGGCATCGCGCGCTTATTCGCATCTCGAGCTCCAACTCACGGCTTTTAGGGCAGCGTTGGCCCGCGAATGCGATATACGTGAGTCATCCCAGTAAACACAAAGATATCTTAAAGATCACTTTGGAATAACTTTATCAAGGTAGAAGATATCTCTAATGATATTCTGTAAGGGAATTTAAACATGCTTTAAAGCTGAGCAATTATCATTCGAAATAGTTCTTTAGGATATCATTGAGAGCTACTGTTGATCAAGAATACAAGAGAAAAGATACGAAAAAAGTAGTTAATACATAGGTATAGGGAGACAGTGGTGGTGGTGGAGGTAGTGGAGGGGGTAAAACCCGGTATAGCGTAAAGGGCTAAGGAGGCTGGAGGAGGTAAAGAGAGAGAGACATAGAGAGATAGAGAGGAGCCTGGTATAGCGCCTTCTCTCCACCCTTAGCGCAAGAGGAACCCGACGAAGGATACTTGGACGCTCTGCTATAGAGAGATGGGGAACTGGGCGAATGACTTTAATATTTTTAGATAAAAAAATAGCGAATAATTGCGGAATCGTTAGCAGTGTTTTTGCCGGTTACGTAGGTAATTGAATTCTATCGAAATTCGTACCGTTTATTTAGTAATTAATTAATATTTATATTTTATTTTCAGCTCTCGCGAATTTCTCGGCTCCGTGAAGCAAGTTGCACGTGCGCAAAATAAAGTTCATATCCGATATATTTTGAACTGTTCTTTTGAATGGTGATACCGATTTTTTGTCAAAATACTCCTGCAAAAAAATACGGCGTATTTTTCACGAAAAAAAGTGAAAAAATTAAGAAATTTTCAACTATTACATAAAAAATTTAGAAATTTTAAAAATATTTTAGAATCATGAAAAAATTTTCCCGTAATATTTGAACATCGATTGCACTTTTTTGCAGTATTTTGAATTATGGTCTTTGCATTTTCTTATGAAAAAAATTTTTAAAGTTGAAAATTTCCAAATTTTTTAATTTTTTTCCGTGAAAAACACACCATATTTTTTTGCATGAGTATTTTAACAAAAAATCGGTATCACCATTCGAAAGAACAGTTCAAAATACGTCGGATATGATCTTTTTCAAATTTTCTCAAACCTTTTTTTAGTTGAAAAAAAGCCTTGAAAAAGTTGTTGAAAATTCAGGGTCTTGGTCGTTAATGGGTTAAAAAATAATAATTTAATGAATTCCAATATTTTTGGACGACGTAACTAATTTAGTAATAAATATTAAAGATTTCTTTATTGTTTTTATTAATGTATAAAAATATAAATGACATACGAACAGTAAAGTAAATCCATATGTATCATTTTCTTTAATTGTTCGTAAAATCATTTTAATAAATAAATGATAATTCTAAAACTATTTAACGATGTCTAAAAAAGATTTATTTTAAAGCGTCTTATTGATATCCTTAGAAATATAACTTTAAGAGAATTTAAAGCATTTAGAAATCCACTTGAAAAGGTTCTCGTAAAGCTGTCTTTTCCATGTCGATAATAAGATACAGTGTATAATCTTGAATTGGAATACGTCGAAAAGATATTTTTTGGAATCTCCTAGAGGATATCATTGATAATAGGGAATTATGAAAGTCATAAGAAAGGTGAAATTATGATATCTCAAAGATATCTTGTGTTTACTGGGATTGGTGGTTGTCATTGATGCTGCTACTACCGCGGATCGGAGGTTCGAGCACAATAGCGTTTTATCGACGTTCGCTGATTAATATTTTACAGCTACGACGTTGGAACTATTCCGAAGATGAAATTTTCAAATTTCAGTTAGCAAAGCTCAATGTGTTAAAGTCGCTGTTAATCACTCCAAACTATTCACTGTCTGCATACGAAGCTATTTCAGTTTTTAATTTCATATATAGAATTCTACTTTTTCGATGATTTATAAAAATGTTCTTTTTTTTAAATACAGGCATAATACATTCATTTACTAAATTCTAACCATTGAGATTCGTTGAAATAATAATTATAAAATATATTGATATTAAAATATTCTCTAAATTTGAAATAGTGCAAAATCGCCAGTCACTATGCTGAATAAATTAATAAACTTTCACGGAGAGAAAAAGTACCCGAATAACGCAGGAACACATGCCACGCGACTATAGCATGAAATTTTCACGCGCCGCGTGTATGAATCGACGCGTTTATAGCATGGCTATCCCCCATGCGCATAACGCACCTCACTCGTGCATTTTGTTGCGTGAAGCTAAGCGTCGCAAACACGTAGCACTCACGCTAAAACTGTATGGGACAAAGACTGGTTTTTCCACGGATTTTAAAAAGTTTATTCAAGAGACTATATATGTAGCCATTCGCTTCAATAATTATGAAATATTCACTTAAATAATTATTAATAAAGACGTATTATAATTACTATAATTAATGGCTTAAACATTACGAATATATGGACTAATTATCGTCACAGATCCAGTTTTTGGTCACTTATGAATACTTTACCTGGTTTTATCAATACATATAAATATGAAAAAATTGATTTAATCCAACATTCATATCATTATTCTAATACATTGAAAGAAGTAAGCATATTTGTTGATCACTAGTAACCAATATGATAATGATAATCGAAATCCATTAATAGTAGGAATAATTATATTATTCAATGATTTTCTTAATAAAATATTGTTTATATTATCGAAAATTGCTTAATAATAGGAACCCTCCTAGTATACTTAACTGACCAAAATTTTAAATAAAAAAGATTATGCCATTTATCGGGACTACTTTATTGCACGCAGGAAACATGATGCATGCGTTGAATTGAACTTCTCACACGTTGTTATAAAATACAGTTCGAACAGAAGCAGATTTTACCCTCTTTTCTTTTTTTCACTCACTTCGATCGTGCGTAAATGTTCACATGAGAGTACAATCACTTCATCGCACTAGTATCGAAATGTACTATTTCGTAAGCTCCGCGAATTACGCGATTAACTTTCATGTAACTCTATAAAGGATGCATAAAAAACATCGGGTCGATTGTAGATTTAGTAATTCCAACAAAAAAAAAACTGCTGGTCTATTCGTTTTTTGCAATAATTAAAGTAGCATAAAATTAGTAAAAAATATATTTTTTAATCGAAATTCGCGTTTTTTATGAATAAAACCATTGTCAATCGTTTGCAATTTTTCTGCGAGTTAATATAGACGTATAAGTTTTTAGTGATGATTCTTAACATAATTAAATTTAATTAAATTTAGTAATTAAAGACGTAAAAACAGGATTTTCCTAGCTGGGTGATAAAAAAGTTAATCGTAGCTTTTGAAATTATTCTCCAAGAAAACAATGTTCTAAGTACGTATAGCTTCAAAAATAACTTTTTGTACTAGAAGTAATATAAAATTAATGGGAATTTATTTTCTTTTCTTTATGCACCAATGTATTTGCGAATAAATATAATAATCGTGTTTATTCCCGAATAAGCTGTAAAAATCACTTTATTGACCTAAGCAGCAGGGCAAAAGTAGCACTTGACTCTTTCGAATAATTTATGCCCGCATTTGCATCAATAAAGTAAATTAGCGAGAATAAATAAATTTCATTCTAATTTTCAACAAAAGGTCATCAAAGTGACCGCAGTTCATTCGGAAATAAAGCACTATATGTAAAATGAGAGTAAAGTCGATTATTCCTATAGAGTGATCACATTCCTCGCTCAGCAGAAATAATCATCGATTTTACACCCTTGTTACATAATGTACTATTACTTATGCTTGAACATTTTTCAGATAATTCATGAAGGTATAATTATATTTAAATTATAATAAGAGACAGAAAGAAGCTTGTTCTTATCAGTCAATTTTGAAATAATTCGCTACGCTATCTTACGAATGCTAAAAGCAGCGAAATCATTAGTTTGACTTGATAATTACTTACCATCGTAATAGTGAGAATCCTTGAAATTTTGCGAGCTCCGACAATCGCCGGTCTCCGGCAAAAGCATTTAGCGACACGTTACTGAAAACTGAAAACTGAAGGTCGACTAGTGCAGTGCGAGATTTATTTTACGAGCTAATATATACAGAAATATTCAAAACGGGGTCCCTACTGTCTCGTGTAAGTGTATCTCCTGACTTCGTACAAAATAGCATTACGAATGCACGAATTGTTGTTATTATATCCATCTTGGATGTAATTTTTAGTAGTGCCAGACTCCAGTCGTAGGAAAATTATTTCATACGACAATTTTGCCTTCATCTTGCTTCGTGTACGCACATATATATGTATATCTACGGTCTGCGAGACGGTATAATAATCTAATTCTTGCATTCACAAATTTCCTGTGGAAATTGCCATAATTATTTCGTACATCTCATTCTGACAAATTGCAAAAAGCAATTAGATAAAAGAAATAATATTTATTGATTCGTGACTGTTGCAGTTTTTAATGGTGCATCGAAGTAAAGTTGAGGTATCGAATTTGGTTAACTCCAAGACCAATGGTGCCACTCCTCTGGTGATGGCCTGCAGAAATGGCCACTACGATGTAGCAGAATATCTCATAGAAGAATGCAGCGCCGACGTGGAGCTGCCTGGAGCAGGTAACGTAACCTTTTTCATTTCCAAGATTCACTCGACAAATCTCTGCTGGCAAATGATTTTTCAAAAGCTAAACTTTTTATAGATAGGGAGGATGTGCCAGTTACTGCAAACTTTGAACAGTCTAGCCTTTAAAGGCAAAATTAAAGTTTATAAGGTGACTTGAATACATGAAACTTTTTTTCATATTAACATTTGATTACATATTTTAAGTATTTAAAAAAATCAGTATTAAAAAAAAAGTCTCATACGGGTGTTACTGCGGACTTGTTTGTATAACTACCGATTACCGCGCACGTGATACTGCAGATTATTTTACACTTGCCTCGATAGATTGATAATTTATTTCGTTTAATTAATATTAGATTACAAGAAGTGAATAACAAAATATTATATTTATTAATTGAAATAATCTTATAAATCTTTATTTAAATTTTTATATGAAAAAAATGACAAAAATGTTCATAACTGTATCAAATAGTTTTAAAATGTATTAAAAAGCGTTAATATGTTTATAAGAGGAAAAAATTTAAAAACTTGGAATATTATTGCTTTTTGAAAAAGTATCGAAGTGTGTCATAATGTATGTATCAAACTGTTCTAGTAATATTATGAAATTCAACCTTTATACATTTTGACGCACTTTGATACATTTTGATACAGTTTTATACACTTTCGATCATTTAAAATTTGCACTAGGACAATGAATACAGACGACTCTTCAGTAAGTACGCAACGTAAGAATCCAGGTAGAGGTTATTTTGCTTGATTAGGACTAAAATCCGCAGTAACTCGTGCGCAAGGGTAAAATTATATATTAGATGCTGTGTGATAAGAATAATATTACACAAAGTATACTTTTAACGTGCTTTTGTTTTATTTACAAGCAAATAATAGTTTCTTTCCTGCATAGAACATAAATATTTTCTTATTTTGAAACGAGTTTATAATCGCTTTTCAAGTAGGTGTTTAAACATGTCTTAGACGTGTCGAGCCGAAACTCATGATCTTACAAACTTGTTAATATCAAATTACAATACATAAAATAACTAAACATAAATTAATGAAAATGCTACTTATAAATTATTAATGTTAAAAGTTCATAGAATATGTTTCGATCTTATTTCAAATGATTTAAATAGTCCAAATAATTATATATTGTTCATTTAATTTCAATCGGCAATAATTGGCACGTCCGCAATACCCCTACACTCATCCTATCTCGCACATCGTACAATGTTAGCAAAACAAAATAATTCTTCGAAAGTTTAAGTAGCTTACTACATTTACGTTTCTTATCTGCACCAGACTTATTTTTAACATTTACTTACATTTTTTATTGAAAAAGAAAAATAATTGTTATTTCATGTATGAGTTGTATAATAATAGAACTAAAAGCTGATTCCTTTCTTGTTCTAAATATTACTTATTATAGTGGATTCCTACTTATCCCTTTCACCTGGTCAAGATTTTCTTCTTAATAAACAGACCGATTCACCTGAAACTTTTGGAAATGATAGAAAAATCATAAATACATTGGGGATAACGCGCTAAAATCCGGGCAACTAACAAGGAGAGACCGAGAAAAACGGTACTCGATTTTCTTGAAATTTTCAGGGATTACTTTTTGTACAAAATAACGAGACCCTTTAAAACCAGGACTCAGTTAAGGAAACGTTGATGCACGGGTCTGATTATTTTGCACGGAAAAAAATTCCCGAAAGTTCCAAGAAAATCTATTATCGGTCTTCCTCGTCTTCTCCTTGTAAATAAATTAAATTTAAGTAACAAAAAGTCTAATATTTTACATAATAACATTAAATTTACTCCGGCTCACGGATAAATATGAGATGCGTGTTTAAGCGTTAGTGCCAATGGGCCCTAGAGGCCGAGTTAAGGCCCATTTAAATAAAATATATAAAAATTCATGATTGTCTTTAAACCTTATTGCGAGGTCTATATATATATATATATTATAAAAATGTTACGAAAAAGATATTAAAAGTACAGATACTAAAGAGCTTTTAAATACTAACACTTTCAATTCTAAAGTTATGGACAATCGAAAATTGTATTATTTTTTGACGCATTTTACAACTCAAATAAACGCTAAATTTTAAGGTCCAAAATTTATCCACATTTAAGATCGCTTATGTCTTTTGAATGAAAAGTGCTAATAACTTGCTCTAAAATGCAAATAAAAGCTTATTATCTATATTTTTACTGATCTTTTTTTTTTTTTAACTTGAATTCAAATTATTACCTTCTTATGTAATGTCAAGGTTGCTCTTACTAATCAGAGATAGTATAATAATCTTTTATTGCCTTGATATACTTATCATAAATAAAAAAAAAACAAAACTATTTATTCCTCTTATCTAGAAAGTTGATTAATTATACAAATAACCAATTTTAGATCTATCAAGGTATTGTTTCGTATTATTAATCATTTTTTAATAACAATGCCTGTAAAAACATTATTTAATAAATAAAAAACAAAGAATATCGTAAGTGGAGAAGTTACTGTATCTGTGTCAGTCACTAGAAATATAAATATTAACACAAGGCACAGTAACTGAGACATAGTAAGTAAATGAATGTTCAAGTTTTTATGATAAGCAGAAATCAAACCAGAAAATAACGCTTTTATTTTTAATTCTTCATGTACTTAATATCAAAATCGGATCAAAACCATTATTCTGAAACAAATTTTAAGTATAATCAGTTAAATATTTGCTACGTTTTCATTCTAATATAAAATATTGAAGCTCTATTCCGTGTGACGGGTTTTGTGATCTTTATGCATAACTTATTGTAGAACATCAAAATTGTAAGCTTTTTTCCTACATTTAAGGAGAAGAGCACCCTTCATATTTCAATAAAAAAATTATCATTTCAGACTTACGCTATTTTGTAAAATTTAGTCATAATACTGTAAAAATGTCGTGAGGTAGTGACAGTCATTTGTGGCTTCCACTTCTCCTTAATGGGCCCTTAACTTATACACTTACCCTATTGATCAAGTCCGGGTCACGGAATTGGCTGAAACTTTACGCAGAAACATTCATTGGCGAACAATATATAAGACACGGGTCTCGGCATTGATGCCAATGGGTTATTATGTTGCTAAAATTTAGCGTTTATTTCAATAGCAAAATATATCCAAAATCAAATGAATTTTCGATCACTCATAACTTTTGATTAAAAAATGTCGTTAAGGGGAAGCAGTAGCGTCCCCCCTCCTCAGACTGTTCGATCTATTTCTATGTTCCAGTTAATTTAAAAAACGAGTAGTCACATAAACTCCATCTTGCATAAAATGATTAACAGCAACGAGTACTACGCCGGCCAAGTCCAGATATTACGCAAAATTATAAATATTAAAAGTCATAAACACGTGTAGATATAACCGTAATTTTGAGGTTATCTGTCAATGCGTAAACGCGTCTTACTGGTTCCAATTAATAGGAAAAACGACAAATCAGATCGACTTCTGCTAGCACAGGACGATTCATTGTTTCGAGCACTACGCCGCTCAAGTTCAAATATTAATTTTCACTGTAAATAGAAAAAGATATCAGCGAAAGAAAAAGCACGTTTGTCGCTACTGCACCCCCTTAAGTTGCTCTAAAATGCAAAGGAAAGCTTATCGACTCTACGTTACTATGAGACATCTGCAATAATTATGAATGTTGGCACATTAGGTACTTGATGTTCTTTGTTCACAGTTTGCTCCAACTGTTAGTCAGCGGAAGGTCATTTTAAATATGACTCGTCCTGTACTATTATCCAAAGTTTTGAGAAGAGTCTGCATATAAAAAAAAAATACGAGTACCTATTATAGTTAAATACTAACCAATTACCTTCTATAATCAATCTATATACTGGAAATCAATGTACATATTGTAAAATTGCTTCATCCAATGATTTATTGCGTCATTTCATACTTTACAGAAAAATCATGATTATTTTACACAGTACGCAATCTTCTGAGATTTAAGCTTATACACGTGAAACATTGAGTACTTGAAAAGAAAAAGGAACCTATTGTAATTTTCAGTGATGTTCGACGACGAAACGATTGAGAGCGCACCTCCGTTATGGTGCGCGGCGGCCGCGGGTCACCTCGCGCTGGTCAAGCTGCTGGTGAGACGAGGCGCCAGGGTCAACTCGACGACCAAAACAAATTCTACGCCTTTACGAGCGGCCTGCTTCGACGGACACTTCGAAATTGTCAGATTCTTAGTTCAACACGGAGCAAGTACTAAACTTTTCTCTCAATCCTACATATCTATAAGTCTTTTATGCATATTCTAGAAAAGTGGAAACTACCGCAGATCTTACAATTTTTTTCTGTGTCGATCCAAACAATCACTAAATTACTAAAGCAGTCTTCATTACTTGTATTTACACGACGGTGCATAAAATTATAGTGATTGTGCATCGAATATTGAAGTAGCATTGCAAGTAACAAGTTTTGTTTCGTCAGACAAAGCTGAATTTCTAAAAACAATTAGTCGTTAACTTACGTAAATAAACTAAAACCTTTTTGAAACAATTGAATCGTATTTCTTGCAATATTGAATTTTATTATTTTACGGAAAGAGCTACAGCAAAACGGTTTCTCGGACTGAAATACTTTCAATATTATATCATTATTAGTAAAAAAAAAAGTACGAAAGAAGCGCGGAATAAGCTGGCGCACCTAAGGGAAATTCAATGATTTACAATAAAAACATTGATAAATGCGGTTCAAAAATATACTTTGTAACGGCTAACTATCTCAACTGTAAATAAAACAACAAGCTATTAAACTCTTTATTGAATAAAACATGAAATAATAATTTCCAAACATTACACTTGCGCTTAATTATCGTACTAATTATTATCAATGTAAAAACTTTTTTTTTATGTTTTATAAAAAGATTTTAATGAAAAATAATGATCTTTACTACTCAAAAATATACGCATACGGATCATTGTGAGAAAGACACATTGTTTTTCGCCATTTTAAATTTCTAATAAAAGTATTGTAAAATTATTTTATCAACAATCGTAGCTTGTAAATTAGATACAAAATTTAATGCTTAGTTAAAAAATTAAAACCTATACATGAAATAAATAAGTAATATACACATACAAAAGGAAGAATAAGAGTTTGTTTTCCTGCGCTATTTGCAGAAGCAAAATATTTTTCACTCATAAGTAACTATGAATAATTACACTTCTATTTTTTTATATCTCTTGATAATGCTTAAGTCATTGAACTCTATTATTTATTGAACACTATTTATAACTGATTAGAATAGCAGATAAACTCACGAAACATAAACAATGAAATAAAATTCCATATATCTGAAATTGAGAGATTTGCTAGTCAAATAAAGTAGACGATAAATAATTTTCATCTATGAATTAATCTATTAATGCGATAGTCTGAATAGGGTATTCTGTTTCATAACTGTTGTTTCTATATTATATATATTAAGAATTTTCCGCAAACAATGAGAAGAACCATGGCGATCGTAAATTCTTTGTAGCTCTTACATACTCACGTATTAATCATAATCACGAGTGGTATAACGTATCACTACTGAATAAAGAATATTAACTGACTGGCAGTGAGTCACTAATTCAACTTGACTAAATATAGACATTTATGAATAATAAAATCATATCAGTAGAATAGTTCAGTAACAGTTCAATTAATTTTATTATTTAAAGTATGAAGTAGCTTTTACCTTTTAAAATGTTCCCCGTCAAAGCGTTTTCACCTCGGTTTTCGCTCAAATCTTATATTTACTATATACACGATTCATACGCATGTTACTGAAATAAGTGCTTCTCCCTTTCTTTCTAGACATCGAGGCAGCAAACAGGCATGGACATACGTGTTTAATGATCGCCTGCTACAGAGGGCACATTCGAATCGCCAAGTTCCTTCTAGCCGCTAAAGCAGACGCCAATCGAAAGTCTGTCAAAGGCAATACCGCGCTTCACGATTGCGCCGAAAGCGGTTCTTTGGAAATATTAAAAGTCCTTGTTGAACATGGCGCACGCATGGACGTCGACTCTTACGGGATGACACCCCTTTTAGCGGCAGCCGTTATGGGTAAGAATACATTTTCTATATTCAAACGTGCGATTCAAAAGAACACCTGCGATTAAGCTTATTTTGAATCTGTCGGTCAAGTATTTGACAAGTGCGCGGAGAATTTTCTAGCATAACTGAATATAATTGTTTATACTCACTCATAGGTTTAATTTAGTTTCTATAAAAAATAAACAAAAAGAAACTATATTTGTATGTAATTAAAAGATTATTTTAAATTATCGCAGGTCATAAGCACATAGTGGATCACCTAATAGGAACGCCTCATGTAGTTACACGTAAGGAAAGAATAGACGCCCTAGAACTTCTTGGTGCAACCTACGTCGATAAAAAAAAGGACATGATGAACGCTCTAGAATTTTGGAAAAGAGCTATGAAAGAACGGTGTGTATTGATTAGATAAATGCTACGCATGCAATTAATGCATACGCAATACTTACAATTTAGTTATTTAAAAAAACAATTCCCACTCAAACAATTGCTGAGACACGCAGGAAAAGAAATTTCTCAGTTTGGTGAAAATCCAGAATCCTCGTCTCTGGCTACATGCTTATTAGTCACTTATATCTGCTGTATTAATGAGAAAAGACTTCTCCTAATTTGTTGTCAATATGTGTATTTTACATTATATATTAAATATGATCTATTTTAGAGGAATGCCAATTAGAATCTTATTACTTACTACGAAAGGACCAGCCCTCTGGATCACGGCTAAAGTGAGATATATTTTTTGACACCTAAGTATAAAAACATCGATAAATTGACCGTTAGGGTGAACTGCTTGAGCATTTTTTTCTTATAAATTGGTGTCAAATATATCCCAATATTTTAGCTAAATTCGTGATTTTGAGGAATGGTCATCTCCTAGTTAATTATTTTAGCATTGTAGTGAAGTAGAATCGATTAAGAAAAAGTGTACGTATGAGTTGAGTGTGTGCGTGCGTGCGCGTGCGAGTGTGTTTCTAGTACCTACCAAAAAGTGAGCCTATTATAGGACTTTGTTTCTTTAAAAAGGGAATGTTCATACTTACTCCTACTAATTCTAACGAATTTCGGACAATATTTATGCCTTTCTTATGACCATTTTTACAAGTATTTAATATATATATGTTGACTAAATTGTAAACGTAGGTGCTTAATAACTAAAACCGTTTGTACATTATTATACAGATACGAAGGCAATGGTCCAGTGATAGCGAAGCCTTCCGCTTTACCAGCCGTGGCAGCATACGATTTTGCTCGTGAAATCACAGACCCCGAAGCCCTAGATGATCTCCTGGCTGATCCTGATGAGATGCGAATGCAAGCTTTGGTCATTAGAGAACGTATTCTCGGACCTGCACACCCCGAAACTAGCTACTATATACGAAACAGAGGCGCAGTCTACGCGGACGCCGGAAAATTCGAACGCTGCATAGAACTTTGGAACTACGCTCTAGACATGCAGCAGACGATGCTCGAGCCCTTGAATCATATGACGCAAAGTTCTCTTTTTAGCTTCAGGGAACTTTTCAGTTTCATGATACGCGAAGAAGGCAAACATATGACGCGTGGTCGTAAAGTACCACCTGTGCCTCGAGAGGAACTAATGCGGGTCTTCAAGAAAGCGGTAAATATTCGAATCTTTTCGGCTGCACACTCACGAGTTTCGTTATAGTTAATGAATAAAATTGGACTTTGCAGATCTTAGAAGTCAGCCTAGGCAAACAAATGCTGGATAAATTGACTACGTATGAACGAGATCCTACAGATCTCAACAGAGTTCTCGTCATTACCTTACAGCTTGCATGTCTCTTGACTATAGAGACTCCATCGGAAGAAACGGAAGAAAATATGACATTGCACAAAGCTATCTTTGAACTCGTTCGATTAAACGCCAAAGGAAAGCGGGTAATTAAATACGATTAATTAATTTCAACATTGTTTCAATGCAGAACTAACAAAATGAAAATAGCACGCGTACGATGGCGTTGATATTTACAAAACTGTCAGAATAATTTAAAATAAATTAATAAAATAAATGAATTAGATTTTTTTCAGTTTCAAATCTTATAATACAAGCGAAGTATAGATCAGGCGAACGCAAAGCGGTCAGCGATCATATGAAACTATGCTTAGTCAAATTTACAAAAACAAATTGAAAATAAATGAAAGCTTTTTTCTTGATTTTCTTTACCGATCAGAAAACGTTACTAACGAGGAGATAACCAGAGACCCTGGATTTACTTTACACTTTTAGGAATTACACTATGTACAAAATAATTTGACCTATACATCGGTGTTTTATTCATTAGGTCATGGGAATCAGAATATTCGCCACTCTTTATGCTCATAATCTATATCTATATATTGATATATATATATATATATATAGATATGCACTGATGCGCAAAATTAATATGAATTGGTGAATATTTCGATTTCCAGGGCCTATTCAATAAAACTCCGATACGCACGGGTCTCATTGTTTGCGCAAAAAGTAATTCATGAGAGTTTCAAGGAAATCCCGAATTAGCATCCGTTAGTATGAAAAGAGTTTGAGATATTCGCCTTATATTTCATTAGAATCACAAAAGTTCCATCATTTAACAATATTTTGAACTTAAATTATTTTTTTAAATTCAAAAAAGAAAAAGTACGTTAAAATTTTTTTAACTTAAACAATAAAATGTGAAATAAAAAAATCTATTCATAACACAGGTCCACAAAAACGTGATTTGTGCAGCGCGCTAGACCATGGTATTCCCACAAAATTTGGTTTGCTGAAACAGAATATGACCTGAGATTTGATCCAGATCAACACTATTTTGAGATAGTTTCTATTGTATTAAGCAGATCCCTGGCGATTTCCTCCCTTCAGAGGAATCCAGATTAGGTCCCTTGTCTCTGCCGACGTCATGTGTCAATTATCGTAGATTTTTTTAGCGTTGATTTATGTGGATGCGAGTATGTCTGTGCTTATGTATTTGTAAGTGTTTTTATTTGTGTAATTGCAAATCTGTATTTAAGTGCAATAGCGTCATGCGTGGATATATATACATATACATGTATATATATTTCTATGGGTGTGTATACATTTGTGTATGCGTATTTGAGAATATATATTTATGTGTGTAGACATGTGTGTATGCATTTTCGTGTTTTATTTTGTGTAGTTATTTACTGGAACCAGAATTTACAAAACATTATCGTTCATATTAGTAATTCATATTAGAGTTCATCATTTCCTTGAAAATCCATTTTGAATCATCCGTCTGTTTTTTGTCTTACAGATATAATAATTAAGTTCCTAAACATTCAAATCCATAACTGCTGGTTCAATTTATTTACTCTTCATACATTTTCATACTTAAATTGGCTTATTTCGGAGGCGAAACATCGTCCGTGGATGATTCAAAATGGATTCTGAAGCGGGCTACTAGTATATGATATAATTCAGCCTATCAAAATCAACACAAAACATTTTCAACCTGGTAACTTAAGATAACTTAGAATCATGACAATCTGGATGAAATCTTATGTCATATTTGATATCAGCATGCCGAAATAGATGGGAATGTTTAAATGTGGGAAACAGCTCACTTTTTTGTATGACAGTTATTTATTCAATATTAAAAAGTAGCTTATTTTATAAAATATTTAATTGGGAAACAGACTATGATAAACGTGAAATATTCTAATCATGTATAATATAAACTTTTAGGGTAGAGATGCTCTTCAGTTGACTCACAGTGAAGATTCAGCACTTGTTGGCAAGTATGCACCAGCTTGTCAATTTCCTTCAGTACACTTAACTAAAGCACTTCTTAAAGTTGGTGCTGACGTTAATGCAAAGGATGAAGATGGCAATACGGCTCTTCACCTCGCAGCCTTATCGCGCCGATGGCAAACTGACATAGTCACGACACTGCTCGAGGCTGGTGCTCACCTCGACCTCGTAAATATGACAGGGAACACTTTCGAAAGGCTTTTGAAGAACAAGAGCTATTACGATTCGATTAATCCTCTAAAATATACAACGCTGGCCTGTCTTGCGGCAAGAGTTGTTAAGAAGTCATACAATATTGCAAGGGTTCCAGAACATCTTCGCGCATTCGTTCAAATGCATTAGTTCATAAACTTTTATCGATTATCGATTTTAATGCCATTGCAATTACTCTTTACATAGTAAAATGCAGTATCAGAATTAATTTTACTAGAATGATTTTAATAACATAGATAAAGAGTATTGAGTCTAAGACTTTTGTACATGATGCCAGAGATTAATGTCTTACGTTATGGCAAACAAAGACTGGGTCATTAATGTTTCTGTTTTTAAGATCAAACTTTTAATATTTCACTTTTCAAGCAGATGCAATAATAAGCAATTGAAAAAAGGTAGCTTTATTATTAAAAGTCACTTAATTGCAGATACATAAGAAAAAAATATTTATATATTTCGGGATTACGAAAATTCTTTTTAGTATTTTTTTTTCGTAAAGGTGACCTTGGCTTTGACCTCGAAGTTCATTTTCAAGGCTACTTGAACATTCGTTTTTTTTTCAATTCAAAAAAGAATTTCGCTATTATACTTAAGTTTGTTAAAAAGCCATATTCCAGTAGCGGTGTTATTAATAATTAATTTAGTGATACACGATAATAAAGGCTGGATAAACTCGTTTAACTTAATGTGACTTTATATTGATAATTAACAATAATAATATAATTTATTAAGATATGCACATAAATGTCTTAAAAAGGATGATTCACAATAAAATGTGACTCACTGCTGTGTATCAATATAAATTCAATTTAAAATGCAGAATGAGTACATTTATTTATGAATCATTAGTTTTCGAAAATTTACATTTAAATGGTTCATATCGAAGCGCAAGCATTGAAATTATGTGATTAAATATTTAATTTGACTTGTGATACAGTCGATAAATATACATACATGTAAACATATGTCAAAACTATTATGTGCTGTTTTTAAGCAAATACTTTTTGTAAAAAGTCACACAAATATGTGATATAAGAAAATATTTTATTTTTGTTCTGAATTTTAATTCAAATTATTAAATGTTTTTATCAGATTTATATTAAGAATGATTTGTTTTATTCAATTCTGAAACTGTTTATGTATGGCACACTTAAAATATACTCTATGAATTAACTACCAATGAGAGTCCACACCTTCCAGGTCACGCATTTTGCTGAAACTTTACAGAGACATTATTTAGAGAAAAATTTGAGACTCTTGTCTACCATGTACATTGTTGAAATGTTACTAGAAAGATATCACGAGTGTAGATAATAACTTACATTTGCATTTTAGAACGAGGGCTTTCCATTTAAAAGTTATGAGCGATTGAAAATTGTATTAATTTTTTACGCATTTTACTCAAATAAACGTGAAATTTTAAAGCCAGAATTTAACCATGTTTTAGGTCGCTCATAATTTTTGAATGATAAGTCCTAACAACACGTTTCAAGGCGCAAATGAAAAATTATTATCTGTACTTTTGATATTTTTTTTGTAACATTTTCTGCAATTTATATTATCTTGCAATAAAGGTTCAACCATGATTTTTCATATATTTTAATGAAATGGGTCAAACTCAACCCATTGACACTAGGGCCGAGACACATGTCATATATTTCGCTAAAGTATGTCTGTAAAATTTCATGAAAATCTTTAAGGTTGTATAGGCTATATAGACGAAATGATGACACACAATTGAAAATTTGTTTATAAGTAGATTTTAACAATACAAGATAAATTTCAATTTAACATGCGAGAAATACCTATATCTATCAATTTAATACCAAAATTCACATACAATCGTGAAAAAACTAAGGAAAAAGTAATGTCAAGTACTTGAAATTTTGTATAACAATAACTAATTATACTTTAAACATGTATCAACGATAAAAAATGTATGTCATTAGCTATAAATGAAACAATTCAGAATTAACATGGTAAAAAAGGGCAAATTTGCAGCCAAAAGTTTGTAAAATGAGTCTTCGTATAGTCAGAAAATACTTTAAAACACATTTAAATCAATTTTAACCGATTCCGATCTTCAATACTAGTATAGCTCTGTATAAAAATATACTTTCAAATCATAAAAGCTTAATTTTTAAATTTGACTAACTTTTGGATTTGATGGTATAGCCTATACAACCTTAACTCCAATGGTGTCGACTCATCTTGTAAATTAATATTCTTAACATAAAATGAAAACTTAGACTTGCAAAATTATGTTAATTATGTCATGTTTTATAAGATTGTTAAGGAACGAAATACACTTATGAGGAGTTTGAAATTAAATTATTTATTTTTTTATTAAAACTACAGTCAGTCTTTATACCCTTTTTACAAATAGTAAAACTATTCACAGATATATTACACGTGAATTCATATAAATACATATAAATACATTGATAAATTATCTTTTATTCATAAATTACTGTGTAGATATGTGGTAATATAATAATTCAGTCAGTTCATTATCACAAGATTCAAACCATTAATAAATATAATATGTACACTTACCCCAATGAGTGCATGAATACAATGTTGAATATTAATTTTCTGAAACAGTCAAATAATTTACGTAAATATTTAATAATAATTGAAACAACCCTCTTAAGCACTGTACAGTTCATAGTTAGCTGTGAAAGTAAATTAAAGTTCTGTATATAAATAAAATTATTCTTTTGAAAAAGATTTGCTTGACTCATTGAATTATTTCTGTTCTATAAATATATTATCATTCAAAGTTTTAATTATTTGTTACGTCAGGTATAATTAAACAATTGATTAAAAAAGTATTGTAAAATCAATGTATTTACTCAGACAATTAAATAAACTGTTATGATTTTAAATTTGTTTATCTTACAGTTCTTTTATTTATTTTTTGCCTCACCTTTAGATCAATTAAGTACAAAATCTAAAATATAGTAAAAGGCTTATCGAGCAGTAAATATGGAATTTTCAAATTCTACTTACGAAAAGTAGTTCTACAATTGTATCTTTTCAATATATAAGGAATATTATACCTTAAATTAATAGTTTTCTTGTATATAAGATATATATTTAAATTACAGTGCAAAAACTTATGCATATAAAAAATATTAAAATTGGTAAGTAGATAATAACTAAAGGTTCTTAAAAGGACTACTCCCCCCCGGTAATGCTATTTATTTATGCATAACAGTAGGTATTACTTGAGCAAAACTTTTATTTTTAATTTTAAAAAATTTTATCAAATATAAAGATAAGAGGTAAGTATTTGCAAATTCGTATTAATTTACTGAGCTATTTCGGATCCACAATTGCTTATAGTAATTTATTTTATTGTACATTGATATTTTACTAAGAATAGCACCTATCTATAAGCATTATTGTTCTCCAATTTGCACGCTTATAAACTGTTTTTGCATTGCTGGTAGGTATTCTAACCTTACTTTTATTATGCTGTCATTACAAAATAATCACTTCTGCAATAAATAAATTATTATGAACAATAATAAAACAAAAAACTAAGGCTTTTATATACATATGCTCATATTTTTTATGAAATAATACCAAAATAATATTGCAAGATTCATTTTTAGAAATGAATAAATTCTAAATTTTTTTGCTTTAAAAATTTGAAAAATATACTAAGCTTAGATAATGTTCTTTTTAAATTATAATTTATCTTTAAAGCATGGTATTTAACTTAAACTTTTCTTTGGAAATTTAAAAATTTATTAACAATGAAAAAACTTTATGAAAAATTTAAAGAACTTATGCATGCCTGTGTATAAAATTCATGTGTAAAGGAACACTTTATGCATAGAGAACTGTACGCACATTATTCATATCACACTCACAACATTTAAAGTCATGCAAAAAAAGAAATCAATATTAAGAGCCCAAGAATCAAACAATATGTTATACAAGTCAGCACGCATAGATGAGGGAGTAAAATAACATTTCACACACCAAAAATGTTATTTGACACTCCAACTTTATGCAAGAATTGCATAAACTTCTATTAGGTATATTAAACATAAAATATAACAGAGGATATCCATACCTGTCCGTGAAAAATTTGGATTATGCATCTACGAAATGAGTATCATTTTTTTAGTGTTACATTCATATGAAAGGTTTACTATTAAAATAATTAAAGACCATATTGCAAGGAAAATATTTGAACACTGGGTGGTCATGCTGTCCTAGTTTTTGTATTCAAGACTTTTTAAAGGTTTTTTTAACAAATTTAAGCTGTTAAGGGGAAGCAGTAGCGTCCCCCCTCCTCATGCCGTTCGATCTATTTCTATGTTCCAGTTAATTTAAAAAACGATAAATCACATAAGCCCCATCTTGCACAAAATGATTAATAGCAACGAGTACTACGCCGGTCAAGTCCAGATATTTCACAAAATAATAAATATTAAAAGTTATAAACACATGTAGATATAATCGTAATTTTGAGGTTAGCTGTCAATGCGTAAACGCGTCTTACTGGTTCCAATTAATAGGAAAAACGACAAATCAGATCGACTTCAGCAAGCACAGGACGATTCGTTGTATCGAGCACTACGCCGCTCAAGTCCAAATATTAATTTGCATTGTAAATAGAAAAAGATATCAGTGAAAGAAAAAGCTCGTTTATCGCTACTGCTTCCCCTTAATAGCCAAAATTTCTATTTTTATTTCTCAACTTTGTACACTTTAAATTTTTATATAAGTAACCAGGAAAAAAATTTTAAACGCAGTGTGTCTGATAGTTTAAGCTCCCATCTTTTAGACGCCGTTACCAAACGTAGTCTAAGAGTTGATTTAAAAAAGTTATAGTTTATTTATCGTAAAAAGTGAGTGATTTTTTGAGATGTTTTTTTTTCAAAAACTCGATACTTTAAATCCGGAAAAGGCTATGTTGACTAAGATTATGCACAAACGTGCATAAGATATCTGCTTTTTCAAATCTCCATCAAAGGTATTCACTTTTATTTAATAGAAGTTGCGATATTGCACTTCAAATATTGGAAATCATTACATTAAACACTTGAATTGTGCTTTTATAAATAAATTACAGGGTATTCGAAGACAATGTCCTAGCATGTTGTCATTTAAGTCTGGGTCTCCAAGGAGTTTCGATTCTCTAATACAAAATTATATAATATATGGTTTGATATCTGACAGAAACTTAGACTATCTGTTCACTCTCTGTGTAATGTCGTACTATACAAGAAACATGAGACCTTTTGTAGAGCACCAAGTATTTACAAATTTCAAATTTTTCTCTCGATTATCTATATTTCAGAATTTAAATCGAACATAGAGTTGTATATACTCAAATACTACTAATTTCGTTTAGCTTTTGTAAGCACTTTAAAAGTTGTTAATGGATTTACCCTTGTTATTTAATATATTTAAATGAATCAACTTTCTTATTTCCTCTATTATTATTTACTATTACTTTTATTTATATTTTATTTTCTTAATAATTTTGTAATTATAATGTGTTACTTTTTGCTGAGCCAACTCATTGCTACTTCCATTGTAAGATGAGCTTTCGTCATTGATTATATACATATATACATAAATAAATAAATAAATAAATACACTTCGACTCATTTTAGTACATTTTCAAAAAAGAAAAAACATTAACATTTCATACATAAACTCTTTAAAAAATTTTGATATTCTAATATATTAAAGCATCTTTAGAAACTCAAGATTTTTGGGATTTTTTTTTCCTAATAAGTTTGTTACTCTTTTAAAATATTTTAATCAATTAAAAAATTTAATAATTATCAAAAACTATCAAGCTTAGCTATACCATAAAATGAACTAACAATAAAAAAATTTAATTTGAGATAGTATCATTATTATGACATTCTACATAAAATAAAATGACTAGAATAATTATATAATAAATATCATAAGTATATTTAGATATGCAATTTAAACATACTTTCAAACTTGATATAAAGAAATCTGATTAACAAATTTATTCAAAAAATATTTTTTACTTTTGAAAGGGTTATTAAAAAGTCTTTGCTAAATCATTTCAAGAAATAATACTCTATCTACAGTGACAAACTTTAACTATTAATTATTTGTTCAATTCAATTCAACATTTATGGCAGTCAACCTATCAAGATACATGAGTAAATTTGCTTAAGGGGAAGCAGTAGCTCCCCCCTCCTCAGGCTGTTCGATCTATTTCTATGTTCCAGTTAATTTAAAAAACGATAAATCACATAAGCCCCATCTTGCACAAAATGATTAATAGCAACGAGTACTACGCTGGCCAAGTCCAAATATGATGCATAATTATAAATATTAAAAGTTATAAACACATGTAGATATAACCGTAATTTTGAGGTTAAGGGGGTGTGTTAGCGACAAACGTGCTTTTTCTTTCGCTGATATCTTTTTCTATTTACAACGCAAATTAATATTTGGACTTGAGCGGCGTAGTGCTCGATACAATGAACCGTCCTGTGCTTGCTTAAGTCGATCTGATTTGTCGTTTTTCCTATTAATTGAAATCAGTAAAACGCGTTTAAGTAAAGTATTTTTTGTATAATTCATAATTTTCATTTCATTGGGCAGTTCATTGAATGTCCTTAATTGCATTAATTTTACTACATTTAAATTCAACAGGTTTATTTACTTTGGGTAATAAGATGTTTTTGTTTCTAGTAATACTAGTAGATTTTGTATATTCATTTTTGAGAGCATTATAATAGTACAGTATTGATTCTAATTTGTAAGTAAGAGAGATGTTCAGGGGCCATATTATATCTTGAGAATTTTTTAAAATAATTTTTAATAGTTTATACTGCAGTTTTTGCAGATGGTTTATTACAGTTATAACTTTTAATATTTATAATTTTGCGTAATATTTGGACTTGGCCGGCGTACTACTCGTTGCTAATAAGCATTTTGTGCAATATAGGGCTTATGTGATTCATCGTTTTTTAAATTAACTGGAACGTAGAAATAGATCGAACAGCCTGAGGACGGGGGACGCTACTGCTTTCCCTTAACTAGAAAAAAACTAATATTATGTACATATGAAGAAAAAAACTTGGACAGTTCAGAGTTTGGGTAAATTAACACCTAAGCCAAAGACGAGTAACATATACTGTTTTCCTCATACCACATCCAAAAATGTAATTTCTTTCCCAGGCGCTGGAAGGAAATGTGGCACTTGAGAAAAAAAAATATCTGGTGCAACTATGAGAAAAAAAATCTGGATTCTATAATCAGGCAATAATTAAAATATTCAACATGATTTAAATGATAAAATCAGGCAATAATTAAAATTTGCAACATGAATTAAATGAAACTATTATTGTAAACATCACACTTATCTGCCACGTTCAGTTCGATTTACTATAACCTAATAAACATAATACTTTAAAAAATTATAATAATGTTGGTAATCATTTTTTAAAAAGCTTTGTAATAGAAGAAATTTGTTAATTATTTTTATAACGAGTTATGCTTGAATGTTTCATCATAATCAATCTTCTATGATATGTACTTATAAGTATACAAGCTTCAATTTTTGAAAATATATGTTAAAAAGAACTTTTCATACTATACAGTGATACCTAAATATTTTTTTGTGTATGGATTATAGTCATAATATTTTTTTAATTTGAATTATAAATGTTTGGCTGATTTACTCAGACTTTTGAAATTAATTACTTGACCGTTACCTTTTACGAACATAAGTATGCTAGGATGAAAACATGTACAATTGTATGCATTCTCAATAAGCAATTTTAATCGTATCAAAGACAAAATTAATGTAAAAATCAATTTTTCAACTTTTTCCAAGAAAGACATTAAAATCCAACCATCCTCACTAATAAAAATGTATCACTCCGAGTGGTTTGCATGAAATCATCAGTAATTTTCATCAATTGTACTTGTTGCTCGAAAATCTTCGAAGAAAAGGTAACATAACGATTTTAGCAATAACCCTATCAGTAATACAAATCAACGAAAGTCTATTGCGTAAAATTAAGCGCATCTACATCGTCAATTCTTGCGCCTCTGAACTCAATTTTTTTGAAGAGTGTTAGAAACATTCGAATGTTACTAAATTATTAGAACAATGCACCAAAAACTTCCTGGTTAATATACAATTGTCCTTTAACTAAAAATAAGCTTTATCTAATATGTAAATATGGCATCGTCAAATGCTACAATGGAAGCCAAATTCACTGAAAAACTATCTCACCTGCTATGTATTGACTTACACTCGAATGATTTTTTTAACACATTTCTCTCGAACGACGAAGACAAAGATGATCTGCAAATAACGTCTCTGTAGATTATATTACATACATGATGTTCAGTGTAAAATGTATTTACAAAATAATTAAGTACATGATGCTAAACAGCTTCTTAATACAGATAAACGTTTTAAATTTCAAAATAACTTATAACTTTCCTGAAAATCATGTATTATAACGGACAAAATAAAACACAAAACGACCACGTTTTTATAGTCAAATATGGATTTGAATTTTATTCAATGGCCATCATCAAATTGGTTATACAAGAATGTTATACAATGCATAGAAGTTTCCTTGGATCTATGTGGTGAGAGGAAATGTTTTTTTGCCAGAATGCAGAGTTCTCTGTGAGTAACCGACTCCATTCAACTCATAAAATCTTGGATTGACCAATTTATGTGTAGATTCAAAAACAAAAATCCGTGACATGTATAAGAATGCATTTATAAATGTATGATTCGTGCAGGCTACATTAAAGCGTTTCTCAAATCATTTGGAAGTCATCAAAAGTCATCAAATTACACAAATAAACCAATTGGAACCATAGTAAAAAATATAATATAATTTTTCTCACTGTTTCTTTAAAATCCTTCTATCAATCGAATAGAATGCGTAACAAAAATCAAACCCGGCTGTACCATAAGCCTTCAAGTAAATCAACGGCGCCTCAAGTACAGATTCGAATTTTTTAAAAACTCCCGATATCCTGACGATGAATAAGTTTTTCTTTCAGTATTTCCGACAAAATAAAAAATACGATTACAACAATATTCTATGAATTGTTTTGAAAATACTAAATCAGTTTTGAATCTCAACGTTTTTCTTTCCTTATATTAATTATTGGACCAAGAAATCAGCCCAAGTATTTGTTGAATGAATAACCAGTCTACGAAATCGTATTACAAGAAATATCGTCGCCAGCAAAGCAGTTTACAAACCAGTATTTTGTAATTACTTATTCTAATATTGAAACCTAACTGGATTAATATAACTATTTCAAATCTATTCCTAATGCTACAGACACTAATCACTGTAATACCATCAGGAGTCGAACGGAATGGGACGAGCTGAGAACATGACGACCAATCTTAATATTATTTCAATATTTTAAAATTAGTTAAAACTGGAATTTAAATACACTGGTGAAAATAATTTTATCTTGGCGATGTTCACAACATAAAAATTCTTCCACTTTACAGTAACCGAATTGACCCATCCCGTGTGATTTTTATCGACCAATAGAAACCATCCTCCGCCATCAGGAAACGATTTTAAAATCAAACACGATATGATGTACCGATACAGAACTTTTTCAGCAATAAGGTCCAGAAAAAAAAAAGCAAAGTCGGTTGTTGACGCAAACGATGTTGAGCAGATAAAATGACTGTACCGCACAACCACCACCTCACAACTGGATTGAAACGTATTAAAAATTTCATATCAGGATCAGTGAATTACGCTGCGAAACATAAATTCATTACGTTGTAAGGAATAAAAGTAGCTTTACATCCATTAAATCTCGTAAAATAAAATTAAGATGGTTTACCTTGACTTGAAATTAATGTTACCATTTAATAAAGACGCACTTCAAGCAGTCTACCATCAGTACGTGATCGATTCATCATAGCTAATACGTAATTATTAAGGAACATAATAGCGCAATGCAACTTGTTTGAATTGATTATACAAAATAAGGTATTAATTTTTTTTCATTTTATAAAAAGACGTTAGAAAAAAAAAGCCATAATTAAAAGTAAACGCATATATTGAGAAATTTATATAAACAGTTGACAGTTCATATGTAATTTTGAAAGGATACCCACTGCACGCTCGGCATCCCATTCCGATGCAAATCGTACCATTCCAACATCATTTCCTCTCATTTCAGCAAATTTGACCTCACCTATATCTTGACATTTATCCCGCAACATTTGCCACGTTGTATTTGGAGGTAGCTAAAAGTAATTTAATTATTGATTGAAATAAATTAAAAATAATTTACTTGAATTTTACTAACTTTCTTAACAAAATAATAACTTACATTTCCGATGACAATCGTATCAGACATTTGTCGAGATCCATTGTTGGTTTGTCTGTTTCCACCTACTTGACCAGAATTTGTAGAAAATGCAGCACCACCAACTGATACTCGTTCATTATCACCTCTGTTGAAGCTACCCTCAAAGTCTCTGTTTCCACCAAAATTAGAATTTCCAAAGGCATTATTCCCACCAAAAGCAACATCATTATCCAATTTGGATAAACCTCTTGGTGCAAAACTATTGTTTGATTGTGCATTTGCAAGCGATGCTTGTAGATTTGCTAAACTTGCAGCTCCTTGTCCAAAATTGTTCAAATTGGATGCCAATTCGCTTGTTAAAGAACTGTTTAGAAGAGAGGTTGTAGCAAGATTTGCTCCTAAACCACTAGCTAAACTTGCTTGGAGAGCAGCTGCATTTGTATTCGTTAGAGCCGATGCTAAAATAAAGAAATTTCCATAAATCAAATTTACATTTTAAAGTTATATTTTACACTTGGTAACTAAATTAATTATGTAAAGAAAATACACAAAATGTGTAATCCAGTTGTGAAAGAATGATAACAGTCCAAACAAAAAATTTTTTATATACACACTGCATATCTGCATCCAGAAATTCTGATAACACATAGTAAAGTAATCAAATATATTTAGTTTCTATAGGACTATGCAAGGCTATAGCAACACTTTCTTTTAACAGAGTCTTGTCATTTTTTTGACAATTTTTGCCCTTCACTCAAACAATCACCCCACATTTTCATAAGTTTTACATAATCCTATAGTAACTGATAAAATGATTGATAATTCAATAATATAATGATATATTATATTATATTACGACAATGCTATATGAACTTGCGAAATACTTTTCCAGTTTTATTGTTATTTTGGGATGAAGGTACACATACGTTATTTATCAAAATTTCTTTTGGGGTCTTCATAAGTTCTTTTACACAAGATTTGCAACGTATGATAAAATAGCCATTATGCTTTTGTAATATTTTTAACTTTAAATACAAAAGTTGTTTATAACTGAATAGCAAATTTAATTTTTAACACAAACATAGTTAAACCTTGTAAATATCTTAAAAGAAATTAATATCGTATTTAATAAACTCAACAAAACTATTTTAACTATCAGTTTTTATAAACTTATTACAACTACTGTAATTAGACTGAGAATATGAAAAATCATCATTTGCATCTTTTATACCAACATTATTACTCTATTATTGTTATTATTATTAATTAGTTATTAGTTTTATGTCCATTTTCAATATTGAATTATAATTCGAAGGAATTACTTATAAAATATACTTATTGTTTTTAATTTGTCAATTACAACTGAATTAAATACCTAATTGAGCAGGTACAACATTGTTCAGTCCAGCACCAAATGCTCCAGTGGCCAGTACAGGTGCCGAAATGGGGTTGACAACTGGTGTATTATTAGGCTGCACATTGGGAATGTTTCTAGCAACATCCGTTAATCTGTTTCCTCCAGCTCCTAATCCCATTCCAATTCCTTTCAGGCCTAAAATCATAATAAATAGCAATTAGAAAAATTCATAGATCATACTTACTTTTAAGTTACAAATTTTTAATTATAAACACCTTCTGGAAGTTTAGGTGGCATGTCTGGTTCATTCGCTCTGTCAAGTCTAACTGTCATCCGCCTGTCATAAAGCTGTTGATTGTGTAACATAGAAATGGCTTGCACAGACTCTACTGGATGATCATATTCAACGACACCGAAACCTCGGGATTTTCCATCTTTATCTTTGCCTAATTCAACATGTAAAACTTTACCAGCTAATTTGAAGACCTCCAATAATTTTTTTTCATCAACTTTGTAATCCAACTGTATAATGAAGAAAACGTAATTAAATAATTAATAAATAATAATTAAAAGCTTTAATTCAAGCTTACTTACATTTGCTACAAATACTCTTGTTACTAAAGGTCCACTAATCCCAAGAGATTCCAAAAATTGAGTACTTAATCCATATGTATTGCCAAATTTGTTGTCTGAATTGCCACCACCAGAACCACCACCACCGCTGGAAACTGGCATATTTTGTCTACCAGGATTAGGTCTAGATTGCTCTCTGAATCGATCTTCCCGACCTCTATCGTTACTGCGACCAGTAGTTAATCGTCCATACTTGTCACGTTCAACATCGTAGTCCTATTTAAATAAAATTATTAATAATGCAATCATACTCATTAATTGAATAATACATGTAAAAATTAATGCATACCTCTTTGACTACAAGTTTGCGTCCTTTAATATCAAATCTGTGCATCTTTTCCACAGCTACTTTAACCGAATCGGAGTCTTCGAATTCAACAATACCACAGCCTCTAGGCTTGTCATTCTCATCTGTAAAAAGCTCAACATGAGCTACTTTGCCGACTTCTGTCCTGAAAAGGTCTTTCAGGTCTTGCCAGCGGAAATCATAAGGAATATTTGAAACATAGATTCGTCGATCCGCGACCTTTCTGCCTCTGTCGTTCCTCTCTCTACTACGATCGCGACTATTTGAACTCATACGATTTGGTCGATCTGATCTGCGATTCCTGTCACGTTCCCTGCTTCTATCTCTGTCATCATTATTAGACATTGTGTTTCTGAAACAAATGCAAATATTTTTACTTTCAAAAAATTGATAGACGCCATAGTAAATTGTTTTATTTGTACAAAAATTGATTTCTGCAAATAAAACAAAAAATAATCGAACTTCGTGTAAAGATTGTGAAGCTATAAACGATTAAATGTTACCAAAGTCACTGACAAAGAAAAGCTTACAATATTCACTAATAAAACTGGACAATCGAATTTATTCAGTTTACCGGGATTTACAACTTTGACGCCGAGAGTATAGGTATATTCGATGTATGACTTACTCCTCTGTTTTCATATCTTCACAGCGTTCTAAATTCTACACCCTCTTCAACAAATCTTAAAGATGTGGGCGACTCTACTCTTTCTAGTATTCGTACAAGAAACGAGTAGACTAAAATGTATCACCGGCGCAAACAATCAGCGTGGTCCCAAGAGAAAGCGTGCAAGCGTCACGGGTAGCCAGTACCAAGTAGCCAGAGACGAAGCGAAGCCGAAAGCGTCCTCAAAATGGCTGAGGCCGGTACGCAAGAGGGGGAACCTGACGAGGACGCGTTACGCGTTGATGTCGCTTGCTCACAACTCGCCAAAAGACAAGGACAGATAGAGAGCTAGGCTACTGGGTAATATATGGGTATCTCGAAAGTCGAAGGGGCGAGAGTTAGATGGAGAGAGCGGAAGTCATATCGCTTAATGAAATACTACGTGAGCCAAACCACATATACTTACTACCTAAAATTAATATTTAAAAATACATCAAAATATAACTTATGCAAAGATGAATTTCATTTACGCAATGGCCTTGATATTATATGAGCTTCATTTGCCATCGGTTATTGAAAATTGAGGAATCCCAATGGAATTTAGATGCCGGAAGCGCTCACATCTGCAAAATTTTCACAGCACGTGTAAGTGAACATCCGCTATTGGCCCTCGTAATGGTTCGAAGCTCAACATCTCGAAACGACTGTGCTACAATTCATAAACATAAGTGTTAAATCTCAATAACCAAAACCATTATCGAAAGCCGGTGACGGCGTTTATATATTAAAGTAATGTAAATGTCGATAAGTATCTCGCCCAAAACCTGTAATTAAAAATGTTTTTATGATTTGAAATCAATGTCACGTTTAGTAAACGTTTCGATATAATATTCAAATTTACTTTATAATACCTATTCATATATACTTCAAATTTGCAAAAATAATTGTATTTTAGAACTATGTAATTTTTTAAGTTTATAAATAATAGTAATTTTAAATCAAAAATTCATTCTATACCTAAAAAGATTGTACTCAATGTAAGGAGCAATTAAAACTGAAAAAAAGATCATTTTTTCCCTAGTGTATACATACTTATAATGCACAAAGATTTTTGTTCCTAAAACTTTTGGGGACAAAAATCTCTAAATTATGGATAAAATTTTATGAAACTAGAATGGCATGATGTTTACATCATTACCGAGGAGCTAATAGTTTTTATTTTTCCAAAAATTAATCTCTATCTTTATATATTTCGTTAAATGAAAGAATCGGTTAGGTAGGAATCTTCCCGAGCTTAATACATTCCCGCTTCTATTTCTACCTACAAGTATATGAATAACGAAAATATTTCATTGATGGCAACTGAAGTTTGTAGCGTTGCCGGGAAATAGTGATCGTGCTTTTTAAAAGGGCGCTTGGGAAAAAATACAGGTCGACTACTCGACTACCTGTATAAGCGTCTAAACTCAGGTGTTCGCATCAGCAAAGAAGTCACTGACTCCTATAATTTGAATCTGCCCTAGTGGAAATGACTTATGTGCTGAATTGTGCCCAACTGTGCAGAAATGTGCTGAAATGTGCCAAAAATGTGTCCAAGTATATACAATTAGAACATTTAACACATATTGGCACATTCTGGTACATTTCGGCACATTGTCGCACAGTTTGGCACAGTTGGACTCCGCACATTTTGGCACGATTCTGTATGAATCTAAATCTGCCATTATTAGCCGAAAAATATCGTAATATACGGAAATGCTCCATAACTGTAGTGCTCAAATGTGCCTTATTGTGCACAAATGTGCCGAAATGTGCATAAATGTGCTGAAATATGTGTATCTGCGCTAAATTGTGTGTAAATCTGCCTAAATATGCGTAACCATTCTAAAAATGTGTGTAATTGTGCCTAAATGTACAAAAATTTCAACAAAAATTTTCTTGCTCCGAAATTGTTTTGTGGCTAACTGTGTCAAATTGTGTCAAAATGTGTCAAAATGTGTCAAAATGTACGAAAATGTGCACAAAGGTGCGAAAATGTGCGAAAATGTGCCAAATGTTCCAATTATATATACCTGGACACACTTTTAGCACATTTTCGCACATTTACGCATATTTTAGCACATTTTCGCACATTTCGACACATTTCATCACAAAATTTATTTCCACTAGGGTGCTTAGAATTATATATATATGTATGTATAATAATATACTTCACTAATAAGTTATTAATTAGCGTTAACTAATACGTTATAGATATACTTTTTTTTACATTATCACTGATACCGCTATTTTCTTTTACCACGGTCACGCTATTTTTTTATAAATTTAAATAGAGCCGCATCGACAGTGCGCACAAATGGGACTTGGATTGCAAATAGCACTTACCGCGCATGCTCTTTTTTAAATTGGGAATATTGGGATACCATAAATAGGAAATATGTTTGGTTACATAAGATCTGACAAGTTATATGTTTATAATATTAATATAATAATTAAAACATAAAGTGCATCAGAGTAGTATATATAGGAAGAAATAAATGTAAAAATAAAACATGAAATAGTATCATTTGAATAAATATAAATTAACGAAATCTAGCTGATATCGAAATAAATATAGTATATACTACGAAACTTGTTTTATACACAATATATCTTACCCTCGTCCCTCGTCAACGAGTCTATCTTCGTAGTCCTCGTTTAAAAAGAAATAATATATTGTATATGCTGGTGGCATTGTCTTCAATATACATATAACGTTTTTTCGAGCGTTTCTATTTGAAGTATAATTTTCTCAAAGTACATGATCCTACAGTCTTAATCATACATATATATATATATATATAGTGTATACATTGCATTAGTTTTGTTACTTTATATAAAACAGTTATATTCCACTAGCTACAATTATTTTTTAAAAATACATATAAAAGTTTTACATCTCATAACTAATTTTCATTTGTGTGCTTTTTCAGGTTTTCCTGTGCTTGGAATTTTTCTCGGTACAGGGGGTGCACGCATAGCTGATGTAGCGCCTACGTAGGTAGGTCTAGGTACCTGCAGCGTTTGGTGAGTGTGGAGTTGTGGACTGCTGACTGCTGTGCGGACTGCGGAGCGAGGGCTAGATCGTAACATTCGTAACACAGCAGAAGACACTGCGCCTGAGTCGTAGACTGTATAGAGTGTAAAGGAGCGCGCCAATCACGAGCTGCAGAAAGTTCACAAACCCGCCTTTCCTTTCTCACTTCTCAGTTCTCACTCTCTCCTTTCCACTCTCGCAGTCTCATTCCTAGCGGGTTGCGGCGTGACTCTGTCTGTCTCTGTCGCCGTCCGCCGAAGTCTCGCCTCTTTCGTACGTCTTCGGTAATTCGGTGTATCAGATCTCTGACGTGTGCGTAATATTATATCAGTCGCGAGCGAGAATTTTTACCGAATTCGCTTGAAAGAATGGCGGCCCAGTGGATACGTCAGATTGTAAGTACTCGATGCGGAACTGGAGTGTACCCAGATAAAAGCTGTCCTGCCCTGTCCTCCGAATCCTGCTCTTTAAAAAGGTTAGAATCTAGCGCACATAATTCCGCTTTTTCAGAGCTGTCTGCTCTTCGCTTCTGTGCTCAGCTTTGTTCTACTTCCACCTTCATTCTTTTCATCTCTCTTCCACTTTCACTTTCAAGCTCTGATGCTTGCCCCTACTTCCTTCATCCTGTCTCTTTCTCTCACACACGTGCGAGTTCATTTTCGTCTCTTGATGCTAGATTCTATTCACTAATTGATCTTGCATTTTTACATAATAGATATCCCCAAAGGTCACTGGTGTACGGCTTTACAGCAGCAATAAAGTTCATAAGTGCACGCTTATCCCTGGAGATGGTATTGGACCTGAAATTTCTGCAGCTGTACAGAAAATCTTTGATGCTGCCAAGGTGAGATATTTTTATCCTTACGCATACTTCTACATTTTTATGTTTGTTCCCTATGTATAAGATAAAATGTATCTGTGTCGCAATTTGTACCGGCTATCATTTTATCTTTGCTTTTTTATATTTATATTCATATTATAATACAAAAGTAAGCTTTTGCATAAAATTTAAAACTATATAAAATATTTATCATATTTAAGTTGTTCCTTTAAATTAAAAAAATTATTTTTTTGAGTCTATGTATCTAAATTTGAATCTACTTAAATCTGTATCATTATATGATATTTGTTAAATTTATAAGTTCTATAAAAATATATCTTTATAGGTACCTATTGAATGGGAATCAGTGGACGTAACACCAGTTAGGGGACCAGATGGTAAATTCGGAATCCCACAAGCTGCCATTGATTCAATTAACAAAAATAAAATTGGTTTAAAAGGACCACTTATGACACCAATTGGAAAAGGTCACAGATCTCTAAATCTTGCACTTAGAAAGTAAGCTTAATTTTTATAGTACAAAATTCATTTGAAATTAGTTTATTAATTAAAATATTAATTGTTTAAATTCTTTAAGGGAATTCAACCTCTATGCCAATGTCCGACCGTGTCGGTCTTTAGAGGGATATAAAACTCTTTATGATAACGTTGATGTTGTCACGATTAGAGAAAATACAGAAGGAGAATATTCTGGTATTGAGCATGAAATTGTTGAGGGAGTTGTACAGTCTATTAAGCTTATCACCGAAGAAGCCTCAAGTAGAGTAGCAGAATTCGCCTTCCAATATGCCCAAGACAATAATAGAAAAAAGGTTAGATTTTTCAAAATTGAGTTTACAATAAATTTATAATGCGAAACTAAATATTTATAGTAAAATATTGATTTAGGTAACAGCTGTACATAAAGCAAATATAATGAGAATGTCAGATGGTTTATTCTTGAGATGTTGCCGTGAGGCTGCACAAAAGTACCCTAGTGTGAAATTTGAAGAAAGATATTTAGACACAGTGTGTTTAAATATGGTGCAAGATCCAGGTCAATATGATGTTCTTGTTATGCCCAATCTGTATGGTGATATTCTGTCTGATATGTGCGCTGGTCTGGTAGGCGGTTTGGGACTTACAGCAAGTGGAAACATTGGCTTAAATGGTGCTCTCTTTGAATCTGTAAGTTTACTTGAAGTATACGTAAACTATTTTTTTATTTTGCACAATGCTGTACTTGATACATATTATTATAAATACTTATAATTTATAGGTACACGGAACTGCACCAGATATTGCTGGTCAAGATAAAGCTAATCCTACCGCTTTATTGCTCTCTGCAGTTATGATGTTAAAACACATGGGCCTGAATGATCATGCAAAACTTATTGAATATTCTGCTTATGATACCATAAAAGAAGCTAAATATTTGACTGGTGACTTAGGTGGTACTGCAAAGTGTAGTGAATACACTAACGAAATATGCAAAAGAGTCGTTGCGCAAGCAAAATAAGGTTTTTAATTGCATCTAGGCCGATCGATAAAGAACTGCCAATTACTCGTAGAATTTATTGCCTATGACAAATGACTAAAAGTTAAGCATTTGCGGATCTCTTTCACAATGTTGTTGTACTGTTCCTATGATAGAATGTACTACAAATGTTAAGGCAAAATTTAACCAAAAAAAAAAGAAAAGGAATAAGAATAGTGAAGAGAAAGAAGCAACAAAATAGAACAGAAAAGAAAGAAATTATAAACCAATATAATAAATCATTTTTAATTGAAATAACTGAAAAACTGTCATTGTACTGTTAAATACTTAAAAATCATTTATGATTATTATTTTATGTGTAGAATGAAATAAGAATTGAAACTAGTAATTAACATTAATTTTATTATCTAGAATTGTACAAAAGAAATCCATTATTCTCCGACAAGAAATCTCGGATTCCGATTCGAGTAAAGTCAATGGTAGAATATAATCTTTTAAAAGATTAGCTCTGTAAAGTAGGTGCACATTGTGTATTATAATTTAAAACAAGGTGCTGCTCGAAAGATTTATCCTAGATGAACATTTGGGATCGAAATGCTGTGCAGTATTATACAAATTAATAAAAATGTTAAAGTAATTTTGGTATTCTTACTTTTTTCATTCCAAACCATTTTGTTATAAAAAAAATAATTAACATTTAGTTTGAAACAGTACTTCTCCAAGTATTTATTTATTTATTTATTATTATACCAAATTTGCACACATGTAGCTCACAATGTGGGTACAACCATACATTGGCTATTACAATGTGAGCCTATAGAAGGTAAACACAGTTACCTGTACATAGGATGGTAATAACTAATATAAAATTTTACTTAATACCACTTAAAACTTAAAACTTAAAACTATGTAACCCTTTTGTTATAAACTTTTCTTAAAACAAAAACAAAAAACACTTCGTATTTAAATAATTATTTTTCTTATTATGAACAAAATACCCCGCTTATTAAGCTTTGATTTATGAGCAAAAATGCTCTTAATTATGTTATCTTTAAAATTTAAAATAATAAGGACAAAGAATTTATAAAAATTCAATTAATGTACTTAGATTATTCATTAAAGAATATTTAAAATTTGACTGTAAAACAAGAATAACTATTCCGATATTAGAACTGTATTTGAAATATCTAGTTATCAGAAAATTCAGTTTCTTAGATTTATTACTGAAGTTTTTAAATAATTCGATCATTAATCTAGAAGCGTATTTTTCTGTTTTAATTTTAAGACACAGAATGCGTCTTTAAATTAAGCTAAGTTTTAATTGTTATTAGAATTGTTTAGTAGTATTGATCAAGTTTGTGACATCCAGTTAAATTTTGCATATTAATTATTAAATTAAACAATTTTGTACTAATATTTATTAAAACATGTAAATTACAAAATTAATTTCATGTGTGCAAGGAAGACTCATCAAATACTGCCATCTACAGCTATTTTGACTGTAATTTTTAATAGTCTTCATAAAAATGAAAATCGCAAAATGAAATATTTTTTTTCTAAATAAAGTTTCAATAGTAAGTTAAAAGAAGTTTCTTAAACTTTATGATCCGGATCAATAATTATTGATAGAATTAAAAACAACTTATAGTTTTGAGTTGAAGAATTGATTTTCAATACTGCGAATTACCTATAGCTTATTGCAAATTTTTATGTCAATTGTTAAAATTAACATAATTATTGGAAAGACGTTCATTAAAATATTAATATTGAAAATTATAGGTTCAAACTAGGTCGCGTATAATGAACATTTATAGAGTTACTGAATTTAAATATTTGGTTCAAAATATCTACATTATAGTACTGTAAGATACAAAAAAGAATTGAAACTTTTTTGGTAAGCGAATGCACAATGAAATAACATGCTACGAAAGAATTTTGTATTCCAACGTTAATTATATTTCGTTAATAATTAATTTGCATACGTTTTCGTTCTATTTCTTCACTATAAGTTAGGTACATGATATCTATACGTCGAGTCAAATTACTGGATAGTAGGGTAATCTTTACTACAATATTTTTTCCGTGTGCACACATGTTTAAAAAGTTCTAGCTTCGTAGTCAAAAAGAAATTACATTGAACAGTTAACATCATAAAATATGAATAATTCAAAAAAAGTAAACACCTAATTATTATGAGCTATAAATGATATTTCTCCACCGTGTATTGAAAAAATAGTTTAATAATATTAAATTTTTGGTACACATTATAATAAAATTACATCAATGTGAAATAAGTAAATTTAATAAATAATAATCTAAAATAATGTTACAAAAACCAAAGAATTTTCATCTGAAATTTTTTAATTGTGAATCAGACTACTGATTTTCCAAATTTTCCAAATTTTTTGACACATGTTCACAATATTCTCGTTGCAGGGGTGACAATGACAATATTTGTACAGTCAACTTTATTTAAATTTATGCTCACTCTTGTTCTTATAACGAGTCAGAGTTTGATTTCGGAGAATAAATTTCATGCATTATTCAAAGATCGTAGTATAATGCATCCCCCGAGCGAGCGCTTTGATGTTGAAAATAAAAAAAAAACAATATTTTTCATATGATATGTATTTGCTTTAATTACATATTATATACTTATATATTTTATACTATGCATACAAAATTAAAATATTGTGATCTTATTATTTTAAAAGTAAATAGATTTGTAAATTAAATTAAAATACACGGTTATTTTGGAAAATGTTTCACCAACTCCCTTAACAAAGATATTTGGACCAGTGATTGATTCTTTAATATTCATTTATCCCTTCTGTACATAAAGCCAAGTAAACTCGTCCAAACAGGACTTTTATTATATGCAAGAGGACGAGTTAACTCGTCCACACATTTGTCATCATAACTTTTTATCTAATTCATTTAGATATATATATAATGTCTTAAATGAAAGCTGAAGAATTGCAGAACAATTCCGTATAAATAGAAAATTTTATCTTTGTATGATATTGTAAAGCAGTAAAGTCGTTTTTTCGACTAATTTAAAAATATGATCACTGCAATTTAAAGCTATTTTGTGGTAATAACTCCTGCGCAGGAGGATTAAATAAACAATTTATTAATGATCTATATCGTTCACTGTAAATAATGAATTTTTTTTTATAAATTTTTGTAATATTACTTTGACTACTCCTACTAAAATAAGTTATTGAAAATAAGGTTATTCTTAACGGAAAATGTACACCTACAATCCATTTATTATCTATAATAATTTCAGATATTAATCTTACCCGTATATCGACAAACAGTAAATAACTTATTGAATTTTATTTTTAGTTCTTATAAGAAAGTTTTTTTCCATCGTTTTTTGACTCTAACTGGAAATTAATTAAACGCATCTTTATCCTGAAATAACGAAATAAAACATTTCAATAATACATTTGCTATCATTGAATCAAATAACAACCGATGCAAAAAAAATATTGTATTTATTAACTTTTGAAAGGCACCCAAACTATTTGATGTTTTCAGGCAAAATTTAGTGTGTTGAATAATGGAAATAAAGGTAAAAAGATCGACCCTTGAGACCGTTTAACCTTGAAAATCGTCATTTGAAGATCAAATTTTGTTTTCAAGTACCACGATAGAATCGTATTATTTCGTCACATCTACGTTGCTGGTCCTACACTAACACTAAGAGCGAAAGTAGGAGCATTTCGTTTATAAATGCAATGGAGCTACTAGTTTTTTGAAAAACTCTATTTTAGGAAGGCATATATCGTGAACCTTCTATTAGATAATAAGAGGGACTGAAGAAGCCATCGAACATCTCCACGGATAAAGTTGGAATTCACTGAGCCTTTGATAGAAGTTAGATCAATATTTTAATTTTTTTCGTACTCAGCGCATCGTAAAACATGGGGATATACCAATCTATAACGCTAAAATAGCATAAAATTTTCTTTTTATTTTGACCTTATATTGACCACCTGTCATGTTGGGAACTTAAAATGAGTAATCTATTGAAATCGTATATAAATTTTAGGTAAAATGAAAAGATGATTTGAATAAAAATTTTCCTGCCCTCTAATAAAGGTTAAAGAACAATGCCGCGCGTGAATTTAGAATAAAATTGTGAACATTTCATGATTCATTGGGAGTTCAGTATATAATAAGTAACTGGGGTATACTTAATTTATTACTCTTCTTCTTTTTAACGAGCACAGGAGACGACGCGGTCTCAGTATCCTTGCCCTACGAATGATCTTTCCCAATTTATCACAAGCTAAGAAAGTATCATTTTTCTTTTTTATAAATTATACGCTCTTGAGAAAATATTCTTCGATGTTTTTCTAAATAAATTGTTCGTACGTTTTCACATTGAGAAACAAAAACTATGTATAATATTATTTAAAAGTATTTAAAATTCGATTCTTCAAATTTTTGAATGCATGTAAATAAATTTATAACAATACACAAGAATAAATAAGCTTACATTTACCCTAATAAAAAACATATTTAATTGATATAAAAATTAAACATCCCTTTCTCGGGGGAAATTATTGAAGATAAAGATACCGATTTGTAATTAAGTTTTTTTAGCTTTCCCTTCAAGTCACGAAGTCAAGTTTTTTACGAAAACAAATATTTTATATATTGTGAAGATTTTTGACATAAGTTTCGATTTTTCGAATACTCAAGATTCATGTCGGAGAAAAAAAAGCGCCGGAGTTGCTCCTATAACGCAATAGCGTATATCTCCAATATAGGTATAGCTACATTCTATCTTTCTCTTTCTGTCTTTCCCTCTCTTTGCCGCTCTATACAGATATACTTATATCACGGCACGATACTACTTTTAGTTATAGTTCTCTCTGCTTTGTTTTGTTTTCTGCCTTTCAGTATCGTTCCATCGTTGATACGTCCAGAGAATAGAAAGCTTCGTAAGGTAAATGTCATCCCTACTGCGAAACAGATGATAATGGTAGTCGGGATTTTTTAATACATGTGAATAAATAAAAGCATAAAAATTTGAAATTACAGTATCATTCGGTAAGGCAATCATTTGCAAAACGAACACAAGCAGTACAATGTCAATTAAAAGTAGTATAAGAGAGTTAGAATAAGTAATAAAATATTGAAGTGATATCCATCAAGTGTAATCTTTGTAAAACAACTTCACATCGGTATGGCCGGGTCTTTCATGCTCAATGAGGCTCAATTGTCCCTACTGTAAAGCAGGTAAATATCGAGGTGAATATATTATTGTTTATTTAATTGTATTATATATTACTATTTTGCTTTTTATTCATTTTCTAATAAATAACCATACACATTTATGCACATAAAAGTAACATTACGAATAAATATTTACTTTTAGAATTTGATATAAAAGTATATTTGATATAATAATATATTTATATAATCGAATCGAATAACTTTACTAATTTTACTTTTAACTTTATTAAACTAAGTTTCACTTTTTATTTTTTGCTGTATATCTATTCTTCATATTCTTTCTTGTGCACCTCTTTTCACTCCGACAGTCGATGAGAATAATTCAAATCTAATTTACAAAAAAATACTGCACGCATTTCTTCAGTTTTTTCTGCATAAGTGTTCCTGAATTCAACATTCGTGTAGGATTTTCTAAAGGTATACTTACAATATTTTCCGCTGCTACTTCTGCAGTTATTCCTGCAATTGAAGATTTTTTTCCGTAAGGACTAAGGCTTACCTGAGGTTTCCAATTTCAACCTTTTATTTGCAAGTATTTTGGTTGTAATGTAAATGCTTTTGCCTCGGCTTTTGCGAAACTTTCATTGTGAGAATTAAGTATCTGTTATCTACAAATAAAAAGAAATTGTGCCAGAGCTTACACTATTTTATATTGAATAATATAATATTTTTTATGTAACTGAGAGCAAACCTTGATTGGAAATGGCCTCATAATTCTCCTTATTTACGTCAATATTTTCAATTTTTCTCAGAGCATAAGCTAAGAGCATTATCTGCAATCCTCTTCATTTAAAAATTTTCTTTTAAAATTTGCAAATTTTTTTTAATAGTTTATTTCTACAATCCTCTTTGGTTCGATTTAAAAACGTAATTTGTAAGCAGGTCTTAATAGTGCATGCGCACAATGTAACTTAGAAAAAATTATACAATTATTGTGATCGCTCAATAAATCTTGAATCAACGTCGTATCTAATATTATGCTGTCTATAATAATGCACTTACATCCATATCTTCTAACGCAAAATTATTTTCAATGTTTTCTTCTAACATAATTATTTGATCATTGAGAATAGGTTTATTTCTTAGATTAAAAGCTGTGTCTGGTATATCATTTCGTGAAAAATTTTCAATTATCTCATCATTATTTAAATGTAATATCATATATCTTCATGTGAAGTTTCTACTGGAAATATAAAAGGTATCTAAACGCACAGAAACATACAAAAGCGTATGCTTTCGGACGTTTCTGATCAAATTTGGACGCATGTACTTTTCTGTACGTTTTTTTTCGTACGTTACAGTACTTTTTGATATTTTTTTGTACGTTTTTATACGTTATTGTGCGTTCCCATACGTTTGTGCACGTTCCGTACGTTTCTGTATGTTTTTCACTTTCACACTTTTCTGATCTGATGAAGGTATTACCTAACAGAGTTTATGAAGTGTATAGAAACGTACGAAAATATACACAAATGTATGGAAACGTACGGAAATGTACAGAAACGTACAGAAGCGTACAATAAGTTCCCATGTGTTTGTGTACGTTTCTGTACGTTTCCCATTCCTAATAGCATCAGCTATATGAACTATTTTAACAGTATGATTAATAACTATAGTATTTCAACTCCCACGATCGTCGGCTTTGCAGCTTACCATTATTATTCAATTTAAATAAAAATCATGCTACCCAAATAAATCAGTAGTAATGTAGTCAAATACAAAAGTCAGTATAATGATTAAATAGAAAATTAAGTGAATTTGTATAAATTTTATTAGCTTTAGTAAAAAATAATGGTTAAATATAATGTACAAAACATAAAAATGACAGTATTTAAAATAAAAATGTATTTCAACAAATTATGTATACATATATATCTAAATCAAAATTATAAATACAAATAGGTATTTTAATTGTTAAACGATAATTAATCTTAAAAGATTAAATTTAGATTTAAAACTTACATAAAGTGTATACCAGAATTGTTTTTAATCTGAAACCAGTATTCGAAGTATTCGACCGCTTTTTCTTTTCTATGTCACCGTTTCATGAACCGTTTACGAATTGAGCATTCTTCAATTCTTGCAGCCAGCTGGCTGCGAATTTTCTATGAAACTCACTAAATGGTTGTTTTCATTCGCATCATTTGCGAGTAGATGTTCATTTTGTACCGACTGAATAGATTTATTTTTCTTTTTCGTACACAAAACATCATAATCTACTGCATCCGGGTTGTAAGACATGAATCCTGCTGCTTTAAACCAATCTTAATGATATTTCCTTCTTCAGTAAAACTAACAAAAGCCATTTTCAAAACCAAAGGAAAATCTTCTCTTTTTACCCGCATGATATTGTGCCCCATTTTTCATGTGGAACACTTTTTTTCCAAATGTTTTTGAAGAGATGAAAAAGAGCAATGTCCAATGGTCGCATGATGTGTGAGTGCATTTGGATAAAGCGCTCAATTTGCTTGTTCCTGCAAAATGTTACCAAAGGAATGATAACGCGTGAAGAGTGGCCGTCTATCCGGTTGAAAATATCCATATGGAATCCATATGGTAATCCGTCCAAAATTACATCATGGATTCCATATAGAATCCATATGAAATCACGTGGATTTCCAAGTGGAATTCTAGGTTCAAGATTTTTGGAATCAATTACGAAATTTCAAAGTTTAAGTAGGTTTGGTGTTACCATGCGGATAAAAAATTATAGGAAACTCTACTTCCAGTTTTAAGAGCCAATGATAACAAAACGTTCGTTTATACTTATCCTATACTTACTTGCGTTTATACTTACTTATATTAAAGTAAGTTCTTATGTAAGTTCTTATGTAAGTTGTTGTTTAAGTTCTTATATGTCAAAATCTGAAATAGATTATTAGATTCTTACGTAAGCTCTTGTAGTTCTTATATAAGTTTTTGTTTATTACTAAGTATACGAGTATACAAGAACTTGTGTAGGAATTTATAATATTCGATTTCAGATTTTCGCATATAAGAACTTATATATAAGAACTTGTCTAAGAACATATTTAGCGATTTTTCATTTTTATAAATAGGAAGTTATGCAAGAAATTATGAAAAGTATTTATATATAATAAACTTAAATTATTATGCTCTTGCGGACTTACGTAAGAACTTACGTAAGAATTTATATAAAATTTTACGTAAGTGCATACTTAACGATTTTGTATTTGTACGTATAGGAAGTTATGCAAGAACTTAAACAAGAACTGCATGTTGTAAGAATTTGCATTCGATTCCGGTAAAGTGCGGGGTCATGAATTAAGACTTAAATCCCGATTTGTGCGGCGGCGATGAGCCTCGAGAGCGGCACCGATACTCCTGAAGCCGCGCCGCAACTGCTTCTACGATCGCGGACAGGGGTAATTCAGCAGGGGATGCGAGACATCGTCCGGCGCTGGATCTACTCGTTGCGCTCCCTGTACTCCAAAGATGCCGAGAGCCTCGAGAGTCCCAGGAGGGTCGGCCAACGTAGCGAGTCCAGACCCAAGCGGCGCCAATCCAAGGACTCCCTAGCCGTTCCCGACGAGGAGTTTCCCCTGGTGGCTCTGATCTCGTCGCATCATCCACCGGATTCGCCGCGGTTGCAGGTCATTTTTCACTCGATCCAACTATACGGACTACATTTTACTTCCTCCTATAATATATGTATACGTTACAACTTAAAGAGATCGCATGTGAAATTTAATTTATCACAGCTCGCTAAACTATTATATATCGTAGGTCCAATTTATTCTACCCACGATCAACGATGCATCTGCGGAATCTCGTCCAGTCACGCCAAAGCGACCCTCGTTTTCGCGTAGGCTAAAGTTCGAGGAATCCCCAAGCTCGAAGTTGTCGCCGGCGCCCCTCAGCGATGCACCCCAGGAGCTGGAACTGCTGGGAAAGGGAAACGACGTGCTGCTTGAATCGGCTGTGGCGAAACCTCGTCTGCTGGTCACGGACTCGTGGTGCGAGACCGACAAAGTCGACCTATTGTCACCTGCGGCTTCCTCGACGCCCGGCAAGGATTCCTCGAGCGATACCATCTTCGTCAATGCGGCCGATCAGTTGAGCGATCGGGAGGCAACGGCAACAAGGATACAGCATGCCGAGTCACCTCTTCCAACTGTTCGATTTCGTAAGTTCTTACTTATTATAGGTACTTGCGTTGCATTCGATTTTAGTTTTTTTTTCGGCGTTTCGGGTGCCAACGTGGGGCCAACGACACATGCCTTGATTTTGACCTCAAAGTCGACACCTTAGCGTCGTATACAGCGCTATCGTATTATAGCGGTTATAAAAAAATAGATTTTAAAAAACAGCGTCGACTTTACGCCCTTGTTTCGACAACTGCTTTTTAGTATATATATATGAACATTATAGCTGGTTTACTGATGAGCGGTTTCCGGTCGTCGTATCTTTATCAAAGAGCGCAACGTTTGACATGTGCGTCGGTGGCGTGATTGCAGGCACGAAGGCGAGTCGAGGTGCATCCGTCTCCTCGGGTCAGCTGGAGACATCCAGGAGTAAGCGCCGACACACGCAGCCCGTGCAAGCCGACTGGTGCGGCGAGGCCAAGCCGCTCAGGAGGGTGGCGAGTTTCCGTCTGGACCGGACGACCGGGGAGTCCAAGCGGAATCTCTACGATCAGCTCTTCGAGGGTGAGTTCTTCTTTATACGCATGATTTCCCGTCGACTGACCTTATATACCGGCAGTGCTCGCGCCCTTAATTCAATTCAATGTGACCTATTTTATATGTGACCTATTTATCCTTATAAATATTTCATATTAATATTATAAATATTAAGGATTGAAACAACTGATTTGGATCATTTTTCGTCCGAGATGACTTATAATATAATTTGAAACCGCTATGAAAGAAAATAAAGACCTCCACGCAGGTAAAAATATATTAGGCCACTTTGTTGACCTATAGTAAGAAGAATTTATTTGTTTAGTTAATAGTTATTTACGATACAAGTGGCCTAAGTGGCACTTTACGGCACGGCGTGTATTAGGGCCCGAGCCTAGCGAAGTCACGCCTATCCGTGCCATAAGTGCGGATTTATGCCTCGCAGTGCTATAAAATTTATTATAAATGTGAAAATTAGAAATTTATATATTCCCGCTAATTTAAATTTAATTTTAAATGAATAAAGTATATTGGAGGGAGTCAAGTGCTACTTTTGCCCGGCTTTTTAGACCAATAAAATGGCCTTTATACACTTCATCCGGGAATGAAATATATTAACTGACTTACTGTTAAGATATCTTGTAATTTTACAGGCCAGTATTTAGTGAATTGGCTTATTTCCGGGTTACCAAAACATCTTAAATCTAAAATACCAGACGCCGATTTACAAGAGATTGGAAGTGCATTTTGCTCTCACTTTATCTCAGCTGGAATTTTAAAAACTACTTCTAACAAAGAAGAAGACTCAACATCCCAAGATGATGTGTTTAAGGTAAAAACATTGTAAACTGAATATAAATCTATTTTATAGTTCATGTAATTAAACGTTTTCTTGTATACATTCAAAATATTATATTAGTAATAACCGTCCAGCACCTATAGCTACGATTAATATTAGTCACGTAAGAGAACCTCACATGCTTTTTTCAATATGCAGAAAACAATTGATAAATTCGATATTCCTTCAATTATTGCAAAGTATCTATTAAAGTTTTATCTTTTATATAATCCAATAAAAATGTTCATTTAAGGAGTAAAATATATTTATGTAGGGTCATGCTACGGTTCAAGTGCAAAATCAAGGGTCATCTTTTCGAATTTATTTAAAAACTATAAATTAACATATAATAATATATTGAAAGAGTTTTTAGGCTCGACCACTATACGCCATATATTTTCGTCATCGCAAAAGTGTACTCCAGGTCACGGATTTTACCTTACCACCCTGGTGAAATTATTTTTGTTAAAAAGTGATAATTAGTATAGGAATCCGGACAAAATTATCAAAAATAATTTCTTTTTAGCAAAAATTATTACTTTTTAATAGAAAAACGGCAAAATTTTTTAAATAAGCTAAGAAAACCGCATATAATTTGCGAGCGTGAAGCACTAAGACCGAGAGGCGCGCTAGTTATACATGGTTATAGAAGTGTTAACCCATTAACGGCCAAATGTCGATTTTTTCTTGTCAACTTTCGACTGTAACTTTTGATGTAAGCATCCTGTCAAAAATTGCAAGTACGGCGTTTCCCATAGTATAAAGTCTCATCTTTCAAATGCTGTGTCTTTGTATGTAAACATTCGTTCTTTGAATCTTCGTCAGAATAATTTGATTTTATTTATGGCAAGCCGAGATATTGTTTTTTAAACGTTGTAAATAGCGTTAATTACATAAAACATCTCCTAATCAAATTTTTGGTATATACGATTTGAACAATTTTTTTTTTGATAAATCCAACCAATTTCACTAGAAAGATTATTTTCTAAGCTTTATTTTCATTTTTTATTTGACTATGTACGATTTTTTAAGCCGAGATAGTATAGTTGAAAGAAAAAACTCATGTTCAAATCTTCAAACTTTGATATCTCGGCTTTAAAAAATTGCACCAAAGTTAAATAAAAAACAAGATTTTCAATGATACTCTTATGATACTAGTAAGATTAATAGTGAAAATTTTTGTACACAGTATAATTCGGAATTACAGAGTTTAATACTATTTTCAACACTTAAAGTGCAATACCTCAGCTTCTAATCAATAAAATAAAATAATTCCGATAAGGTTTCAAAGAACGGATATTTTGAGACCACTAGTACCTAATTTTAATTAAACAGAAAAACTTTTCCGGACTCAAAATATTGAATGTTTGAAAAAAAGAAAATCAAGCATTTTTCCAAAAAGTATGCTATAACTTTATTAAATTGGCGTTTAGGCTAGCCACGGTATTTGTAAGATAAGACTTTATATACTATCGGAAACACTATATTTCGATTTTTCCCATTATATTTACGTAAAAAATTACAACGGTGAAAGTTGAGAAGAAAAAATCGACTTTTGGTCGTTAATGGCTTAAGAAATGTTAAAAATGTTTTGTATTGAATAAAAATTATTTTATAATAATTAAAAAAATTTTTAGCTGATCAGACTTCTATAACCATGATAAAAATCTGAATTTATATGTATTGATTTATACACGGAGGGGAATTGTCTTAGAAAAATTACCGGATATTGATAGTTCGTTTTATCTTTCTATCTGTAACAACAATTGAGATACTAAAATTTAAGAAATAGTGGCTCTACATTTTACTAAATACAATAAAATTCGATATTTATATTAATTTCAAGAAATATACAATACATTTTATTAATAGAGCTAGTAATAGTACATTACACATCTAGGGAGGAAAAGTAAGGATGGTCTCAGATCGCACGGAAATTGTCACCCGAGCCGAATGCGAGGGTGACAAACATGCGATCTGAGGCATTCTTGTTTACTTCCCGTGGTGTGTATACTATTTTTTTGCCTAGCGAGGCCGAAATTACCACTGTCTCAAACCCGCCCCGGGCGGGAAAGTGGTACTTTCGGCCCGCTAGGCAAAAAATTTTATTACATATAAATATCAATTACTGAACTCGGTAAAAAATTTTGCTGTGTATTTCATAATAGAAGTTTTCGTTACAAACCGTAATGCTATTTGCACTCGTGTAACGAACATTACTTTTCGTAGTGGGTGCAAAGTACGCGACTAGGTATATGAACAAAGCTCAATAATTTACGGTCGCAACGAATAAACCTATTCAGCTACTTGATGCCAACTATGACCATAAATATTCTAGCATACGGCCCTTGACTTTGTGCTCACAAAGTAGCATTAAGTGTCTCTTAATAATAATAATTAAAGGGCACTGCAGAATCCTTATAGGAATCGACTGAAACTTTGAGGAAATGTAGCGTCGTCGCTCTGATCGAAATTTCCAATGGCCATATCAATGACCATTTTTCGAAACACAGGGGTCTCCTAAGCTTACATTGTATAGTATCTGTATAAAATTCTTTAACCCTGCGTATGCGAATCCCAGACTTTCGCCATTCCAAAATTCAGCTATTTTTTAGAAGATTGACGCTTTAAGAAGAGCATGTATTCCTATATTTTCATGCTAAAATTCAAAATGGTGGATCCAAAATGGCGACCATGTTTCCTTAAATAACCTGAGAAAAAATTAATTGTTAAATCGACTTGAAAAACTATAAAAATTCCAACATTCAAAATTGCGTATTCAAGGCGATACTCATTGATTCCTAATTTTGTAAAATTGTGAATGGATTTTAAAAGCTGGCAGTAGGGACTGTTGAAATCATTAAAAATACCGAAAACCCCCGAGTAAAGTTTTTTTGTAAAATCAAGTGTATATAGTTGTCATTTTGAATTCACCATTTTGAATTTTGAAATTCTGATAGCGAATTTGTTTTTAGAGATCCCAGAGTATGGGTTTAAAAGTTGACTTGAAAGTTTACAAATTCCAATAATGTTATATCAAATTTTCATGAAATTTTATCATTTTCCACTTGAAAATTGAAAAGGAAATTAAAAATATTTCTATACTTATCTCGTCATAGTGCACAGGTGGGTTAACCCCGAATAAACTATGCAGTTAGGACTTTTTACCCATTAAATTTTTTATCACTTTATTTCAAAATCTCGCCTGATATCTCACCTGAGATTTCATGCCAAAATCTCATTGTTTTGTTCTTTTGCATGTTTTAAACTATTCTTAGTCAATTGGTAACTATTTTTGAAAAGTTTTGACTTAGAAAAATTTTAATTCCGATTTGTAAAGCGCTCAACATTTCATTTCTCAAAACCTGAATACATCCTGCATCTCTACAACTCTCTAATTTTGCCGATATTAACTTATGGGTCTGTTATCTGGTCTCCCTACACCAGGATTAAGAGATGTAACTTGGAGTCTATTCTACACAAAATTTTAGGATTCGCCACGTATAAAACCTCGTCACCTATGGCGTACACGGACCACAACTACAAGCTCATCATGGATCTTTTTGGAATCCTATCAATCGAACAGTATCATAGATATTATGATTTAATGATGCTCTATAACAGTTTGCATGGCCCGCTAAACTATCAAGATCTCGTCAATCTGTTTGAGTACAGAGAGTTTAGATACTCGGTTCGTCAATCTCGTTTCTTGGTGGAAACAACTTTCCATAGCAATTTTCTGTACTACTCTCCTATTAACAGATTACGTCGGATGGAAAATATTATTGCGCCATACATCGGTTGGGACACTAGCATTGGGATTTTTAAGAAGAACATAAAATATTACCTTACTGCCAATATTGTTGCCTAGTCAAAATACTTTATTTTATATTCAGTTTATTAAGTTAAGTATAAATTTTTTTTTTGTTATTTTTGTATTACTTTATACTGGAGTCTGGGCCTTCAAGCAGTTTTTGAAATTATTGTACAAGGACCTACGTCCGTTTAAATATGAATAAATAAATAAAGAAATAAATTTCGTTTTTCAAAAATCACCAATTGACTAAGTTTAAGAATAGTTTCAAATATGCAAAACAACAAAAAAATGATTACATGAGATTTTGGCATAGGTGAGATTTTTCAGTAGATCAGAGATCCATGACCTTCATTATACATATTACAATCATTAGTCATTGATCAAATAATGTTCTTTATGCGTTCCATAAAAATGGATTTATGATACAACATCTGATTGTGTTAACTTTTAATTAAAACGTCGAAAGCTACATTATCACAGAGATTCAATGAAATAAACATAAGTTATATAAATGAAGTTTTTGTTGTATCTAAAGTAGAAAACTATAACATACCAGAAAATAATTTTATCTTAAAGTACCACCATAATATTATCTTAAAGATAATATTTTCCTTTACGATATCATTATGGTAATACTTAGATATCTTACATTTTTGTTAATATGTGCTTGCCTGCATGTATTATAAAAATTATAATTTTACAATATTTACAGTCGGACGATATGTACAGTTGGTTTCCAAAGCATATTTCAGAAATATTACAAAAACGGACTACTGAAGAAACTGCATCGGAAAAAATACGCAGCTTGCAGCATGAAATATTGCTATTACGAAAACTTTTGAAGAAAACCGAAGAAAGAAAAGTAAGTAAAGGCACACAAACAACACCGGAAAGAGATATATCAGTTTCTAACAAAGTCGATAGTAGTTCACCAATGTTAAATGGTCATGCGAGAATTAACCGCACGCTAGGGAAAAGCTCAGATAGTAGTGGAAGATTTACGGCAAGCTCTTTAGATATTTCTCCAATATCGTTGGAAAAATCTCGTTCATTTATTATTTCTGAAGAGTTAAAAAGTGATGCTTTAAAATGTATTAAAAAGCCTTTAACATTTGAAAATGCCAAAATTAGTGAAGATATAAATACGTTGAATGTAAAAAATGAAATGAATCCTGCGAATTTTACATTCGTCAACAACAACATAAGTGTACGCATATCTTTGCATAAAGAAAATGATACTTCAAGGGTTGCGATGTTACCCCTTGAATCTGAACCAAATTTTGTAGAATTTCTCACACCGGAAATGAATGTACCTACACCTCCATCTTCATTGTCTGAAATATCAGGTAGGTCTGAAATATCTATATTGCCTCCATTGGCAGAAACGACAGAATATCGGCCACCGTCAAGAGTCAAACGATCAACATCAAATTATCCTCCGCCAACAATTTCATCGCCAAGAATGATGGAGACTCTACTCCTACCTCGAAAGATAGAGATAAAGAGTAGTTTACTTCCAATGGCTGATAGTCTAACAGCACCCGCATATTCACAGTTAACAACGATAAGTAATGTATTGCCTGTACTAGAAAAGGCAAGCGATTTATCTCCACTTTCATCAATACCACCGCCACCTCCACCACCTCCAATGCCTGGGTGGATAAGCGGTGAACTACTTCCGACACCTCAATCAGTATCTGGGATGCTGAGTGGTCCGTCGCTTTCACCACTAACACATCCTCCACCAACAGTAATCCCTGGTATGATAAGTTGTCCACCGCCTCCAATGCCTAGAATGATGAGTGGTCTACCACCATCACCACCACCACCACCTCCACCACCTCCACTTCCACCTCCGTTGCCTGGAATGATGAGTGGTCCACCGCCACCACCACCACAACCACCTCCATTTCCTGGAATGATGAGTGATCCACCACCCTCACCCCCACCACCACCTCCATTGCCTGGAATGATGAGTGATCCACCACCACCCCCACCCCCACCAC
>UELU01121582.1:0-26189 GCA_900490025.1 Megastigmus dorsalis | reverse complement strand
CCCCCCCCCTCCTCTTTTTATACGAAAGATGTAAAATAGATTCATATAAAATTTCTCGAAGCTGATAAAAAGAATTTCCGAGCGGGACGCTGTAAAGTTTCATAACCGTTCGACACTATAGCCTTTTACCCCATGAAATGTGTATATATATATATATGCCTTCCTCTCCGTGACGGAGCCTTCTTTTCACGGCGTTTTTTTCGCCCGCTTCCTTGAGGAAGTCTGTTTGATTCCTCCTTCTTCTCGATGAAAATGAAAACAGAGAGGACGAGAGAGAGAGAGAGAGAGAGAGCGAGAGAGAGGGATCCTATTTTCCAAGTTGATATCGCAGCTCGCACAATGCGAGCGCAATTTCGTTACGTTAATTAATCCGCTTTTCCGCCTATTGCTTCGCTCGCCTTTCTTTCTTCTTATCGTCCTCTCTCTCTCACTCCCCCCCCCCTCTCTCTCTCTCTCTGCTCCGCCGAGCGAGACTCAGCGATGAAACGGAAATGAGTTACCTCACTTCCGTTTGTCGAAGATTTCACGGAGAATTTGCGCCTCCCCGCAGCGCAGAGAGGCGGCTCTGCTACCGTTCGGCCTTGGTCGGAGTTTCGCTCGTCCTCTCCTGCTGCCCCTCCTTTGATCTCTCCAGCTATCTTTCTCCCCCTTTAGCCGAGCTTGCGCGAGCGTCGTTTCGGGCGCTGCAGCAGCCGTAGCAGCAACTAACTTTGCTCGACATCCCCAACCTCAGAGCTTCCTTCTCCTGCTCGCACCGTCGCCGCCGCATCAGCTCCTTCATCTCCTTCTTTTTTTTCTCTCTGTCGTCCTCTTCGCCGGCGTTTGCCTTCTCTTCGACGCGCCGACCGACCGACCCTTCTTCGCCGACCGTCCGATCCCCCGATGAAATTCTCCCGGCCTCTCCCTCCCTCTCTATCTGCCTCTCTCTTTCCGGTGCAGCTTCTTCGTCCGTTCTCTTTCTCTCGTTCTGCAGCTTAGCTCTCTTGTGGCTCTTCTCTCGTACCCAGAGAACTCCTCGACCCTTCACAGGACGTTAATTTTCGCCATTCACGGGACGAAATGAAAATCTAGTTTGACTTTGGGTCGTATAAGAAGATCGCGCAGCGGAATCTCGCCAACGTGCAGTGCCCGCGCGCGCTGTTCGTCTCCTACTCTTTTGCTCCTTCTCCTCCTTCTAGTCATCTCTCTCTCTCTCTCACTCGTGTGCGCCTTTCGATCATTTCTTTATGCTCCTCGCTCTCTTCGAGGCTCTCTTTTCTCTCCTCCGCCTCGCTTCTACTCCCATCATCTTCTCTCTGTATAACTTCTCTCTCCCTCTCTCTTTCCCGCCTCTGTATCTCGCTCTTTTACTTTCTATATAAGTTGCGAGCGCAGCTTTTCGTACTTAATTCTATATAGTCCTTTGCCGCTCGCTCGTTTTCATTCAAGCAAAACTCGCCCCATTGCGTGATGCTAGAAGCTCCTTTCAACGGCTTGTTTAACACTCCTCTTCTTTTTCTGTCAACCATTTAAACGTCAGCTTTTTCCATTTCATCGCTTTCTCCCGCTCCGCCTTTCCCTTTCTTTGATCCCCTGATCTTCCTAATGAAAAAAACTGGTGCTCAAATTACTTTTTAAAGATTTCGTATTAAGTACAAAGGTTAGATAAGCACAGATGTATGTGCATGTGTTATAAAAAACGTGTGCGGCAAACATAAAAAGTTTACTTTATCTGATAAACCAAAATGCTTTTAAACGTAAAAATATAATTATTTTACTCGAAAACATAAAAAAAACTTGCTTAATTCACATATAAAAACAATTCACATTAGCTTTTCTGCCAGTCTATGCTAATAAATTACAAGAGATGCATTGCCGGATACATTATTTAACACTTGCTACGCCGGAACAAGGTTTTATTTATGAATGAATCTCCAGTTCAACTTTTTATGTCATGCATTAAAGTCACTTCTGCAAATGAAACTTTATTGATTGCTTAATAATTTAACTCACAAGTTTATATACTATATATAAAAAAAATATATATATTATTCATCGCAATTATATACACAGTACAATAAATCAAAGTAGCATACGTATAACAGCATTTAGATATTAATTACTCTCCACTATATAGATAGAGATATGTAAATCCATTTTTCGTTACCTACAGGGAAAATCGAATTTATGTCGACCAAGTCAATCGCGTGAAGCTAAGTACACATTTACGCTTACCGTTATAATTATCTCCAACTGTACATTTCTTCTCAATTCCCTTTGAAATTACGCGTTCATTAATTACGATATGAAATGAGGGCGGGAGGGGGGGGGGGGAATAAAAAGAATAGATTAACGGAAGCCGCATTGAGTTTAATAGAAAGGCATTGAAGATTGAAGTGCATAATCTCATCAGCGGCGTAATATCAATTACATGCGTACGGGCGCAGGAGATCAAACGGCCTTATTTACCGATGATAAATCAATCTCTCATTGAGTCTACATCCGCGCATATAAAAGTAATCCCGTTTTCACCTCGCTCTTTATGCACCATATCTCATGAGCACCACCGACCCATGTAAATCTTGCTCGAGCCTTTTTTTTCTTTCTGCCACATTCATTCGGCTCGCTTGCTCTCACTCTCTCTCGCTGTCTCCCCCTCTCTCTCTCTCTCTCTCACTATCGCCCACTCTATTTCTTCCTCTTTCTTCATCTCTCGTTTATCCGAGGGAGAGCAGCTCTCGAAAAATTTGCCCCAACTCGAGCAGCGCGAAACTGCCGGTGCTCACACACACGCACACACGGAGGAGCATTGATGCATATGTACCCGCAGCGAGCGAGAGGATACGCGAGTGTGAGGGCGCGGGCGGGTTTAATTAACCGACTGTCGCGCCCGAGCGCGAATCCTGCGGCTCTAATAGCCGACTCGTGCCCAGGCGGGGGGGTCGGATGCGAGGTGGAGGAGGGACTGCACCGAAAAAAGCGCACTAGCCGCGGTCGTAATTGAAAATTACACAAGGCAACGCACTCTCTCTCTCTCTCTCTCTCTCTCTCGCGACGTGCCGTTCTGCTGCTATACACCGCTGCGCACTGTTGCCTGCCTAGGAGAGTAATAACTCTCGTCTATCTCGCGGAAACTCGCGTATACATGTAGATAGGTACACTGAAGCTTCCTCGGGGGAGTTTTCATATCAAACATCATCCGCCCTTATACGTAGCCCGTACGCGCTGCAAAAAAATAATTGCCACAAAGGAGGAGGTGAGGGGGTGGGGAGAGGGTGCAAGGAGGTCCCGAGTCGACTTTGTGGTCTTTCCATTAAATTTTCGATTAAGAAAAAGCAGCTGTGCCGTTCGTGGAAAAGAATCTCAGAAAGAGAGAGAATGAGAGACGGAGTGGCGGCTGCTGACGCCGCTATACCGGGTTGCCGCCCCTACTGTATCGATTGAGAGGGCCGAATATTCGGTCGGTATGGCCACCCACCTCGTACCCTCGATAAATACTATTACTATGCAAAGCAATTCGCGGAACGCGAATGTACCTATATACACGCACGCAGTAGCAGCAGCAGCCGCGAGCTGCGTCGTACAATGGACGACGCCAGGCATGATCTTCGGGGCGTGCGTGATTCGCGGGGCCGTGCAGCAGTATATATTATGGGCGAGCACCCGCCGCACCACCACCACCACCACCTCGTCGTGCATTATATGCGCGAGATCTATTATGAACCGTAATGGCATGCGCGTCACGGCTGCGTAATGAGAGGATTGCATCTTTGTCGGCTGCATCGCTACGGGGAGGGGGGGACACCAAGTTTCGTTCTCGCGTTCCCTCCATTGTTGCTATAAAGCTGTGCGCGACGGATATATTAGCCTGCACAGACGAAATAACGACGCGCGGGTAACGCTTTGCTTTTGTGGATCGGGATGTTCGTATATGCGCGCGAATCTTTCTTTCGGGCGGTTATATACTTTCGATCGCCTGTATCAAATTTGTTTTATGGAAGGGGCGCAGTTGTATTAGAAGAGAGACTCGTTAAAATACTAGAATATCGAGAGAATTCCAGGCCGGTAAAAAATTGCGTGCCCAGAAAAATTTATTGAATTGCGTGGGGGCGGGGGGGATGTATTGGAAAAAATTAAACGCGAAATCCCTGAAAGTAATAACGTGATTTCTCATAAATTTTCATACTGTACCGAGTTAATTTTTTACCGTTATTCTCTCGCGTTTTTTTTTAATTTTTACTACAACATCGTCTGCTTCGCGAGCGGTCACTAGCAAATTTAACGATCATTTTTATTGGGAAATTCGTTTTTTTACATCCGAATTAAGCGAATTGCAAAAATAAAGTTTCTTTTTTTTTAATGGCACTGAAAACCGAAGACAAATCGAAATAATTGTTTGTTAGAGACAATAACACGAATTTAATTTAAAAATTATTATTGTGCAATTACGTGTATACTACTTCGGATCTAATTTTCATCCTAAATACAATTATTATCAGTATTATCGTAGATCAGATGTAATACATCGTGATTTCACATCTGCTCTAGTAGTCAAAGTAAATGTACTCTGCGATTTGTGGTTAATACCCAGGTGACAGCCATTGATAATTTCAATTCCCGGAGAGGAGCCATTCCCTCGTGAACAATGACCCTAATCCAGCTATAGATATTTCTCAAGCTAATGCAGAAAAATAAATCAAGTAGAAAACTAAAATCTAGAAACAAAATGAAAGCATCTTAAAAAATTGACTGTATATAAGAATCATGATAAGCTCTGACTCATGTTTTACTTGATAGTCGTGTGACTATAAAATTAACAAAAAAATACTATTCCGAATTAATTTAATATACAAATACCTAATAAATATACTTTAATAAAAAAACATTACATAAAAATATTATAAATTTTCACTATTATGCATATTTCATAAACTCGAATGTGCATAACTTATAATTTATTATATTATATTTTGTCAGTTTAAATTATTACCTGGCAGAAACTCAAAAATAATAAAATAAAATGTGAAATATGCTTAAATCGCACTAAAATTCATTAAACTTACTGCGTTACACGAATGCCTTGGTGTAGAGTAAAGAATGAAAATACATGTAACATAATTTGAACTTATAATTAATGTTTTAAATTTTACAAGTTTAAATTAGATTCTATAGTAAAGGAAATTGACAGGATTATTAATATTATTAAAAATTTTTATCAAATTAGAAACTGTAAATGTGCAAGTGAAAGTAAAGGGAATAAAAAGAAAGCCGTACTTTTATATAAGGCTGCAATTTTTCTTTCAAGTAAACTTTCTGTTTGAGTCTCTGATTTTCCTGTGAGAAGTTTTGCTATAAATCGTGATCTTATATTAGTTTATTCAATAAAAATTCAATAATTAACCTTTGCATTTAAAGCTTAACATTTTTAACGATTCAAATAATACGCGCGGTAGACATAATCTGCTTATTATTCCAACTACATATCTCGGATATAAAATTTATTGAAACAAAAATATGCAATTCTTTTATCTGCAATAAGCTCACAGAGTTAAAGCGAAGTATTGTGAAGATTTTAAAAAGCGTGACGGCTTACATATATAAGTGCTGTGCAGTCATGAAATATATTTGCATATTCTAAATTCAACGGAAATCGTGCTATCGACGTACAGCATTTCTTGAAAAAGCAGTTCGCCGAATAAGCTTCTGAAATCTAGATTTCTTTTACGTCTATATAATATACATGCAACCCATTCAGACACATACGAATGTACTCCTATTCAAATACACAAGCAAAAATTCTGAGAAATATTAATTGCTGCATTCAAAAGATAGTATATGAAATGCGATAATTCGAAATAATCGTATCGAAACAACGAAAGTGTGCAGATACCGAATTATTTTATAACCCGCGAGTGTCGTACAATATTTGCGTTAACAATATTAATTATCACGATGTTCGGTGTGTCAAATCCCATACGGTTTACGGGATAGCACAGAATTTTTGGTCTCTCCCAGCCGAAGCTCCCTACCGCGGAAATCCCTAAAAGATAGTCCATTAATCAAATCCTTTCTTTCCCAATATAATTATACTCACGAGGGTAGGTAATACACGTATAACATACGGCCGACGAGCGAATGTGCCAGTATAGCATTGTACCCTTTTCTACTTTCCGAATTAACGCGTATCCCTATGCGTTGAACTGCGCACACTGCACCCACACACGGAGGCGCACATAAAGCTAGAGAGCTATACACACACACACACACGCGTGCACATAGAGGTTGGCGCGTAGCGTCGGCGGTAGCCGGCTCGACAATGTCGTCCCATGACGATAACGATAATGCCATGCGCCTTCCCAAAGTGTAATGTAATTATACGCGAGCTCTGTTCGCTACTAGCTGCTCTCTCTCTCTCTCTCTCTCACTCTCTCTCACTCTCTCTGCTCCGCGTTCCTGTTCCCGCGTGTAATGTACAATTATAATCGCGGATGTAATAATAACCATTCATTTCGGTCTTTATTAAGTGGACTCGGGTGCATTTGGTTATGATGCCGCTGCCCATAGTCGGCCGCTGTATTCAGCGTAAGGCCAAGCCGAAAGGACGTGTGCGCCCACTACGAAAATATGCGAGGACGTTGATGGAATTTTGGCGGGTAATAGTGTGACCGAGAGCAGAAGGAAAGAGATAGAGAGAGAGAGAGGGAGAGAATTGCTCGACGCTCTGTTAAACTGCATAAAGAGGATGAGGAGACTGGATAAGTTACGAAATTACTTGCTATGCGCGGACGCGTGGTGTTATATGCACTTTTCTTCCCACACGAATTTCTCGCACGATGGCTTGTACGGTTTTGATGGGAACAACCGGTTAAATTATAGTTTGGGGATCGAAACTAACTGGTTATACGTTGAATAACTGCGGTCCGAGGACACGAGGTGGGAGGACAATTTTTTGGAGGCAGTTTCGTTCAGAGTTTATAGGTTCGCATAAGCTGGAGACTGCTGCGCGGAATTTTAATCCAGAATGGACAGTTTGCGTTGCGGCCCCGCGGCATCGCGCGTTAATTTACTAGATGCATTTTATGTGTGTACAGCGCGCGGTCCGCTTGTGTACACATTAATTAACATCCTTCTGATCTTATTTTAACACACTGGCCTGGAAATTTTTTATTGTACCATGGTTCTTGATTTAGTTTCGCCCTGCGAATAAGTACTTGGCTTGTTTTATGAATTAATTTATGGAAGTGTTTGAACTAGACGATTTTGAGTGAAATTCATGTATTTATGTAAAATGCCATTAGTATTAATTGAAAATTATGCAAGATAAACAATAATTATGCAATGTTAACAGAGTTAGCCGAGGTAATTATTTGTTAAACAATTTTTCCAGTATAACCAATAGTCGATAAGTGTAAACTCTCCGTGTTGTGCTATGGTTGTCATTGCAGGTCACTACATTGCCAACTGCTGCGATTTGATGAATGTAAGGCCATGTACCATATGTTGATTTGTGCTTGATACCAGAGTAGGCATCTGCATCAAAATTGTTAAGGAAATATGATCTGAAATTATCATTGGTAACATGAAATAATAAGTTTAATTTTGTAAAACAATTTCTTCCAATAGTATTTATAAGACATAGTACTTTCGAAAATGAGTGATTACTATTTGGCGAAGTATTTAGATTTTGACTTTTAATAATTTTTATATTCATTGTTCTTATAAATTTCTCTCATGTTTTTGTACATTGACTACAATTATTTAGCAGCGCGGATTGCATAATAAGGTTATGAGCTAATTATATTCTTGAATCTCTGTAAGTTGATAGTAAAAGTGATGCATTCCCTTGGTAAGTAAACACAGGAATGTAGATTATTACGTTCTAATGAGTACAATCAAGGGTAAAGTGTCACCTAACTAGAAGGTAAGACACATGGGTACAATATCAAGTCTGTGATAATTGGCGTCGCATTACTTTCGAGATAGCACGCGGATGAAATATAAAACGGAATCTTTAATTATTAAACTAAAAATTTTCATAGGTTAATATACTTCGGTTGATTAAAATTAATTATAAATATTGCATCTCATTAATTATATAATTAAAAAACTTAATGTTTAATACATGAATTAAAACAAATGTTAATTTAAAAGTATAAAACAATAAAAGCATATAGAATTTTGTATAATGCTTACACTATTTTCGATTTAATTTTTTTAATTCATTATGTTAAAATAAAGTTACACAATATGGACAAAATCAATCGACATGCTTGACTTAGTCTTGGATATCCTTGAAAAGTAACCAACTTATTTTTTTTTAAGTACTGTAGTCTTAAAACAATACAGTTTCTTGCTCTTTAAAAAAAAGTACATCCTGAATTGTATGAATAGTTTACGAAGTAAATAAAAAAAGAAACTGTATGAGATGCCAATGACATGCATGACAATAATAAATATCACCTTCGCGGCTCATTCATTGCATTTCCTCAGGATACTTGGTCTTCTGTTGCTGATTCGTTACGCTTGAATTCTCTTTGCATTAAAAACGTCTAAAACTAAAGCATTATCGGAGTGAAATGAATATTTATTGGATCATTACGAATCCGTTAGAGTATGCAAACAGACGACAAAAGATATTTTTTACAAAATTATTCATGTTTATATAACATGTCTTTTTTGCATTTGGTATATAATAAAATTAATCGATGATTACATAAATTATCAACAAAAGATTTTCTTTTAAATTTTAAAATATAAATAAATAGTTTAGAAGTTGCATACGCCTATTATAGGTGTTGCTGTCATAAGACAATTTATATAGACAAAATTTGCTTCATCAAATATCGTTAACCTATTGTACATAAAAATTACGATTTGTGATTAGATTTTAATGACAAACACTATTAAAATTAATTTTTTACTTATCATGTAAACTCGCTTGCTTGTTACGTGATTTTGCAAAAATTTCACGTATTTTGTGTTTTTTTCGTTCTCAAATGGTCAAGTTTTAATTACGCATTCTCTATAATCACTTTTTACATACATTTTTTAAAGCTATTTAATGTATTGATCATTAATTCAAAACGAACTTGAAAGTAGAAAACTTCGAAACAGCTTTGTATAAAAATTTATTTTTATAACAGGTTATTACGATAACATTAATCGAAACATCAATTTTGTAAAGATGTAATCTGCATATATTCATATAACGAGAGGTAAGCGGATTTCAAAAACAGAATTCGAACAAATTTTTTGTAACCTTGAAATGAAAGAATTGACTACCCTTGGCGGCGAAAACATGTTGAATTCCTTGACTTTAAGACTTTATTTTTCTTTATCTTCCACATCGTATGATCAGTTCGATGACCACTGTTATAAATTATGTATTCGTATCTATTTTTGTCACTACAGCGACAAATATCGTCTTGAATACCCGTATTTGAATTTATTCACGAGTTTGGTAAAAGCTACTTAATTGATTTAAATTTCACTCTAGAAGTTTATTACATATTTAAAAGCGAAGACTTTATAAAATAAAATCTATATTTATAATTCTAATTTAAATATTTAAGGAAATGATATTAATATATTACAATTAAGAGCTACATTTTATGTATTATTACTATTACGTTATTTTTAAATGTAATTATGCACGTGTCATTTGTCATGCATCATCAACTTTTAAAGAGAAAGTTGATGCATATACTGTAATGTCAGGTATACTTAATATACAAATTATTTGTGGTAACAAAGCAAATTGACATTCAAATTTTATACATGTGTATCTGCATATATACACGAACGAATAATACTAATGACACTTTTTTCTAGTTATGTTTTAATCAACTCTACCTATAATAATACATTTTCCTACATTCATTATCACTATTGTACATATCAAACGAGTGTGTTGTTATATTCATATGCTGAGTTTTTCAAGTGTTACGACTGAATGCACATACGGTAGCAATAACTTGAAAAAATACTAAATCTTTGCAATACTAATATATAATACTAATGCAAAATGTATATTTATAACTACTTCTAAAGAACATATAAATGTGTTATAAACATGAAATATTTTCATAGTATTGCAACTGGAATATACAATTAATTTTCAATCCTCAATATATATGTATTCATAATGAACATTCCATTCATAAATTCGTATCATAAGAGTAATATTTGTGTAAAGCAAGAAGTAGGAATGTCATTATAATAGTTTTTTTTCAAAAATTGAAAAATGTCACGTAGTTGTCACTTACATAATAAACTCAACAGCTTTGCAAATAAACTGATCAGACGCACTGATGCATCGCTTCCATTCTAATCGTAGACAATAAACCGATTTGATATTTCGTTTTTAAAGCTTGCTATAAACAAGTAATTACCTAAACACGCTTAAAACTAATCGACATTGGATTAAGACATTAATCCCGAAACTTTTTAACTGCATCGTGGCCTCAGGCCAGTGACTCAGTATTTTATATCTCGGAGGAGGAGCAAAGTAGATTTAGCCGCGGAACTAAAAAAGTCCGAAAGGAAAAGCAAAGTTTGCTGCTAATGCTAGCGCACTTTAACTGTGCGTCGCGCGTAAGTGGAAATAATTAAGGATTCCGCACGTGCAGGCACGTTATACTCGCGTTATTATTCCGTAAACGTCTCGGGCTCGTTTGTCAGACGCAGTTCCGCTTTTGATGTAGTCGTGTTTCTTCTTTTTTTCTCTCTCCCTCTCTCTCGCTTTAATCTCCCGACTCTTGATCAAATTTACGGCAACATCCAATTTGGTTGACGCCTTAGAGAGACGGAGATGTTAGATGTCGCACTCTTTCGAAGCGATTTACGGAATATAATCATTAGACATTGGCCATAATCAGTGAGGTATGACGCGAGCCTTGAAAGAGTATATAATGTTAGTGTATTCGCGGAAAGAACTTTAAAATTATGATACGCACACTTTACCTTTGGTTTCAGTTAGACTTTTTTTTCTCTCTTCTCACACACCACGTGGAATAGCTGCAATGTTTGCTGGATGTATTATCTCGTGTCGCATCGGTCATGCGTTTGACTTTACGTATGTGTGTCTTTTTTGTTTCGGCGAATCAGTTTGTGACTATTACATATATACTGAATCATGATTTTAAAAACGCAAACATCGTTATGGACGTGATATTTATCAGAGATTTTCTTTAAGGATAAATCATATGAAAGAGCAAATAGAATTTATGTAATACGAATGACTCTTTCCACCACTGGTTTTCGTAAAGTTGATCTAGACTTTAGTTAATTCAGTGTAACGTGTTATATAAAATATTTTATCACCTGTTTTACCACGAATTTTTCATCAAGTGAAATTATTTGTTTGATTAAAATGATTCGAAAAATTAGTTTAATAACTCGGTTTACCGCAATAAAAATAAAAATACCTTCGTTTAGAACGCAGAGGCCAATAGCTTCAGTTTATGTTCGAACAGAAAATTTTAATTAGGAAAGTTAAATTCGTGAATATAATCCCAGAGATTAATGAAGAACAATTAAGTAAGCTACTAAAGTTTGTTATGAAAATTCAATTAGAACATTAATGACTAATTTCAAGCATCAACGTTGCTAAACGTGCTATCAATAAAGTTTACAATTTTACAAATTATTTTTATATCCAGTCACATCGGCCTCATACATTAAGAGAATTAGGCTAACAGAACCAAAAAGAAAAAAAGATTTTCATCTCGAGGATTTTCTCATGGGGACGTCTGAAAGGAACAGATTTCCTCGATTAATACCTAAAGCATGCCTAATACGTCAGTCTCGTGCATCAGAGCTTTACAAAAAGAAGCCACACATGACGTTCGGCCCGATCAGAATGCAAGCCCATGCCTCGCCTCGATAGAATCACAATAAGCCATACACACGAGGTTCTCGCTCCCGAATTTTCTCATAACGCGGAAGAGGCTAGCTCTCTCTCTCTATCCTCCCCCCCCCTCTAACGTCAAATCATAATCTCATTGCGACCTTCGCATCTCTCATTGTTCACTGGGTAAAGAAAGAGAGGCGAAGTTCCCGGAGAGAGAAGAAAAAGAAGACGAAACGATCGTATAAAACGGATTCCCCCACGCTCATCTCACTCTCTCTCTCTCTCTCTCTCTCTCTCACTCTCTGTCTCTTACCTGCGGGAGCTCGGACAGCCGGTATAATAATGCCGCTCGCTTTTCGTATATACAGGCAGGCGCGCAAGAGCGATTAGCAGTCAGTCGAGAGTTGGACTTGAGCCGTTACGGTGAGACGAAGCCAGTGGAGCCGACGCAGGACATACGTACACGCACCTTAGTCCTCTCTCTCTCTCTCTCTCTCGTTGCTTGTAAACAGTACTTACTCTATACAACCCGCTACTTTCACCGACTGCAAAGATGACGAGAACAACGCTGCTGTGTCTCTTCGCTGTGATCGTACTGGTCGCTCTGGCTGATGCTACTCGAGTCAATGAATGCGGCAGTGGTAAGTGTGATGCACTTTCAAATGGTATATTGTTTACCGGCTCTTGAGTTTGTTTAAATGCGGCTATTTGGAAAACGTGTAACTTTGGGTGACTTTTTTTTTACTTTTACTCGACTATTCGGGATATTTATGCATTCGCGGATGTCTTGAGAAGATTTTAGTTTAGCCTCGCGTGTATGTGAATCGGGTCAGAAGATCATAGCTGATTTGTGGGATCTTCTTGTCGCGCGGCAGATACGCACATTTTTCTTAATATAGACTCGTTGCGATATCGTTAATGGTAGCAGATAATCACTTCGCATTTTTAAATAACTTGCATCGTATAATTAATGTGAATCACGTGCTATTTATATGTGGATATAAAAAAATCCTCATTAGAAATGTATATTACTTTTCAATTTTATTCGTTTCCCATTGTTTGTTAGGCGGCACCAGTTCGTTTCCATTCTAATTCGAATCGAAGCAGAGGTAAAAATAGACCTGAAAAATGCGTGGACTCATAAGTGAATGAGAAATGTTAAACATGTTAATGATTACGGTTGGCTTTGTATTGACGGGATAATATTATGGAGCATCTTTAAATTTTTTAAAACAAAAGAGCTATATTATTGCTTACAATAAAATGTTTTCTTTTACTATTGCTAATATATTGACATGTATAATGGCGTGAGTAGGTGCATTAGCTGAAGCATTAGCTGAAGTAATATACAGCCGGGAAAATTATTACACAAACGATGATGCATTTTCTTGGTTTGCATAGTTCTTAAGAATATTCTTGAGAGTTATTTCAAAATCATCATGAAGAGATTCCCTACTTATATTTCGCAACGATAGCTACGGAAACTCATTATTGCCGTCGCTCTACAACAAGCTTCATCCTCTTAAAAACATGTCCTACAATATTTCATTAAATAATCGTGCCCACAGTATATAATATATCTGATTTTTTTTCACCCAAAGAAAATATTCCATTATGTGGAAAGTCGAAAAACTGGTTTTCAATAATTCACCAAGCCCAAAGAAAAAGCAAAACAGTTCATTAACATCCAGGCATAAATTCTTGAATTACGAAGTTACACTCAGAAAATTTTCCTTCTCAAGGCATTATTTGATAGTATTCAAATTTTTTATCTCTGAAATGAGTCGTCAAGTTACATCTTTTTCCTCTCTTTTCCTTCATTGAACACACGAGAGTAAAGCGATGCGTAAATCATGCATCGCGAAACAAGAAAACGCGCGCGAGCGAATGTCCATGCGTCGGCAATTCCGTCATGCAAATTAGCAATTAAATGTACTCACTTATGCATACATACATGTATATGTATCGCTGCTCGTTAATCCCGAGTGTAATAAGTTTCTTGGACTCGTCTGTTTTTTCTTCTCAAGGCAAAGCACTCGAGGACACGACGATGGTCCAGGTCACCAACTGCGACGCGCCGCCTTGCAAACTGAAGAAGCGCACTAAGATTGGCGTCGAGCAGAAATTCACACCTACAAGTGACATCCAAAACTTGAAGACCTCCGTACACGCAACGATTCTGGGCATACCTCTTCCTTTCATCGGCGTTGATGGTACCGAAGCCTGCGGCAAGATCTTCACGGTCGCTGATGGAGCACCGGCCGCTTGCCCGCTCAAGAAGGGCGTCGAATACGTTTACAAGAACGAATTCCCAATTCTCCCAGTCTATCCAACGGTCAGTATGATTATCATTTCAATAATTAAATTATTGAGTATTATTGTAGCTGGCTATCATACAGCAGTCGCGGAAAATACATTTAGAGTAAAAAATCTGCTTTAGAGTGAACTTTTTAAAGTAAAATAATTTGCTTCTCAAAATTTGAAACAATAAATTAGTGTGTAATAGTTATACTCATGCAAAATACTAACATGTTTATCAATTAAATAAATATAATGTTAAACAGATGGTAGTTATATCTTATTATATAAGGATGAAACTTTTTTTGTTATATTTTTTATTTTCTGTTTATTAGTACAGCTTTATTCTTTGGAAAGCTACCAGCTTTGTTTCTTTTTAATACTAGTCAATAAAAAACTAGTTTATTATCCTAAAACATCATGAATATTCTGATATGCTAAGATGGATCAAACTTTTACAGCCGCAAACATTTTTATAACACTTGAAATACCTGTAGCTATAAGAATCGAAAGCTATATAAGTGAAACTAGAAATTTATCTGAGATTCCATTCGTAAAATTTTAGTTTTTATTTTTTTAAGTTGTCAGTAAACTAAAAATAACAATGCATAAAACACGAACCAGATAATCGTATAGTATATTTTTAAATGAGAAAAGTTTTTGTAAAATTCAGAATAATTATTATGTGATATAACAAGGATAAGGAACTTCCGTTTCCTCGTATCTTATGTATTACGTAGAACATTTCTCTTTGATGGTTAATCAAGCATGACTGTGTACCGGATTGATCTGGAAAGGTTAAAATATTGAATTTCCATAATTAAATTTAAAATTAGCTACAAATCTCCTGTTCATAATATTATAAGTATAAATTTACATGATAATATCAATTTAATGTCTCATTTAGAATGAAGAGTACGATTCCTTGTTTTAAAATCTTATCTCACATTACATTAAAGTGCTATTGTTTAGTGGTCAGTCAGAAAATGTATAATAGTCTATGATATTAGACCCTATACTCAATGTAGATGAACCATTGTGGACCATTGTGTGGATGGTTGTGTGTATGTGCGTATGTGTGTGCGTGAGTGCGTGTGTGCATTAGTACACTTCTCGCTAAATTCGCATTGTAGTTCGTAAATATTAATAAGGTACTGAATGCTAAAATAAAAAAGTATTTTGATTCGGCGAGAACATTGTTTTTGAATTGATAAAACACATTATTAATTTTTACAAAATGTTTCTCTTTATCTAATGTATTAATTCATGTTAAATTTGAATATCCCTAAGCATAGTTTTGTTTTTAAATGGTCATTGCTTTATTCGTGAATCACATATTAACAAGTCAGTAAAGTTGAAAAGTAGTCTCTTCATTAAAAGACAATAAACCGGAAATTTATATATATTTGTCAGGATGATGTACATGTTCATGAATGTTTATTTATTCGTTCTTCCCACAGTCTATTTTAGTACGAACTTAATAGGAAATAATTTATTTATAATGCTAAAGAATGGGAAAGTTGAAAATCAATTATGCAAACAATATCTTTAACGTTAATGCTATGTAAAGAAATTCAAGTCTTTTATGCATCATTCATATTGGTTTTATAAGAATACTGTAAAAATTACTAGTTTAAGTTGTATTTTAATGTTTGAAATCGGATACTTCATATCATTTATTGCTCTCATTTAATTTTTTGAAACTGTATTGAATTCTGGAAAACACTCTATAATTTTTTATTTATAAAAAAGTAATAAAATATCAAATTTTCTTTTTTACAGGTTGCTTTGACGGTGTACTGGGCGCTACAAGAGAACGACAATATCATCACGTGCTTTGAACTTCCATCAAGAATAGTTCCATAAGTCTCAGTCAAATATACTCCTACAGCAATGTGTCAATTAAAATACACGATATTGTTTTAAATATTCTGATATAAATTATAAAAGACGAAAGTTTTATTGACACCTTACTTTTAGCTAGCCAACGGAGATTTAATAAGTTTTATTGTGTGCAGATGTGTGAACGATGTTTTATTTGTACTTGATTAAATAAATGGTTTTTGAGTTTTTGTAAACCTGTTTTATATCTTATTTCTTATTTCTATATATCTCTTATTATATATATTTATATATATCTTATTTCTAATCAAAATTCAGGTTTGAGCACTGATTTACATATTTTCAATATATTTTGTATCTTATAATAAAATTCCGAAGATTATCAAAAGTTTTACCTCTAACGTTGTTGTTATTGTATTTGAAATTAAATTCTAATTTCAAACGCGTACTTAATGAATCATATCTTTTTGTGATTTGAATAATAATCTTGGTTTCATGTAAATTTCAAAGGTGTTCGAAGATACATGAAAATTTTATATCGTCTTTTTTGTGAATCACTTTCCACGTAGTGACTGAATTAATAACTTTTTGTTTTGCGCTAGTAATTTTTTACATAATCATTCGTTTGTCGTTCTGCAAATGGTTATTGGGTTGTGGGTTTATTACTACTACATTATTGTCGTCGTGATTTATTTCCTAATTGGAATTTTACACTAATTTATGCCATTTTCTAAGATAATCTCTCAGGTGCCGTAATTTTATACTTATATATTACATAAGAATCTTTTGAGTTACCGTGCATCCTTAATTATTAGAAAAGAGATTTCAAGTAAACTCGACTAGTGGCGGCATCGCAGTAAGCATTGAAAACTATTTAGTGTTCAGAATTCAGATGGTAACATTTTTTATGAATATAATAAAATTTTATGTTGTGACTTCTGTATCTTTTAAAAAGATTTTATATTTTTTTGTTCTGATCTAGAAAATTTATTGCATATTTTACATTGTTTTATTAAAGGAAATAATCGATTCGTCGGTAATGTAACCATTACTCTGAGCTTTAGAAGAGGTATGTATAGATGGCAGGACTGACAGCTTTGTAAAATACTGCTAAGAATAAACTGAAACATATACAGCTAAAATAAGTTATAATTTATAAACTTTAATACTGTCTTGAAAATCTTAGTAACAATATTTATTTGAAATATTTTTCCAATAGCGTTAATTATTAAAAACTTTTAAATTTTAGTACGATATAAAATTTTATTGAATAATTCTTATTGAAAAATTATTATGGTTAAATGCACTTCATTACATAAAAAATATAAATTTCAAATTTAAACATTTTATATAGCTTTCTGTTCCTACCTCGCTAATGCACTTTGATTAAAATCATACTTATTGGTTTTACTAATACTTACTCTTTATTTTTCAAGCTTATTTGTATAATGCATTTGACTGCTTCAGTTAATTTTATTGTTCCCTATTACTGACACTGAATTAGTTTACATTCAAATCTTAACTTGCATAAAAAATCGTTAACACTTTTTTTTAAATAAATCCCATCCACGAGTTATTCTACTACCAAAGTTGCTTTTTACAAAAATTTGTCTCTTAATATATTCTAATCAATAAAATTTGTTCTATAAAAGAGACACCCTTTAAAAGATTACTTCTATACAAAATATTTTATTGATTCAAAATTTTTAAATTTTCCATTCTAATTAATATTGTTAAAAAATTAATAGTATAAATTAGTATTTAAGTCAGTATTACTAAACAAAAAAAAAAGTTTTTTTTTTGCATAATTTTTGTATTCAAAATAAATTTGTGATTTGAAATATATCTCCATGTCTCCAGAGTATTATACCTACTAGATCATTCAGTTTGTTGTATGGCAACACTTTGCTTCAACGTAATGCATAATGCAGACGATAACAGTTAAGTTTGTATGTAGACTATATAACACGCCTGTCTAGTTATGTTTCCGCATGAAACCAATAATAAATCACTTTTTAAAGCAGTTTTTTCATTCTTGTCTTAGTAAATCGCTGATCAACAATATTTTAAAGGCGATAATATTAGTCAGCTTCAAAAAGATCACCAAGAAAAAGTGATATATCATAAAAGCTAATTAAAATACTGCTATAGCGTTTTAAAAAGATATTTTATAATTGTACAATCTTAAAGAAATATAAAAATAAAAATAAAATATAAAATTGAAGATAAAAAGCATAATAATAATAAATTCATTTTAATAATAATAAAGAGTTATTAAAATGGGTATAAGATTAGAAAGTATTATAAAATTAATATCCTTAATTTTATTTTATGTTATTTACTGTAAGTAATACATTTTTTTTAATAGCTGAATGACCAATAACATGCATTTATTATCCCGGGAGAAAATTGACGGGTTCGACTGGCGAAGAAACCTTAACAGCTCTTAGCTAATTACTGGTTAAAAACCTGGCAACCCTTTAATTCACGATACCCATTCCCACATAATATACGTATCTACATATTTAACAAATAGCACTGCCGGCGTTAACAATAAACATTCAATTTCGAGTTTTTGTGATTAAAATAAAAGATGAACGCCTCATTTACCCATTACTATCTTATGAGATTCTGCACGCAAGGTAAACAGTTCGCGTACGTACTTATTAGGTTATGTCTCGTTATATACCGCATTCCTCGACCATATGCATGACCGTTTGATCAAAGCCACTAATTTCGCCTTAATATTTAACATTGAAGTATATTTCTTTTTTCAATAAATTTCGTAAATATCCTAAGTATAAAATAATGTTTCATGGCTCAAAATTTGTATTTCTTAATGTGCGTTATAAAGGAAACAGTTACGTATAACTGTTTATTCTTTTACTCAATTGGTTTTTATCGAATTTTATAACCAACTGGGTTTTATCCTAGTTTTTCTCGATTTGCCGTTGTTAGCAAGCGGGTTAATTCCGAGAACCGTAAAAATAAACTAGCCAGTTTTTAAGAAAAGTCTCGAACTAAAGACTCGGTAGAGTCTGACTAAATTTCTACCGAGGTACATAAACACTTAAATAATTTAGTAATTATAAAATTTTGTATTAACAATTGTTGTATAATATATTATTTCGTACATTTACAAGACTACCTGAGATAAGGATAATTATTTTTAACTATTCAGTGTCATTAAGGTACGGAAAATATTACAATAGATAAAATGAAATGCAGCAGGAAAAATATTTATTAAAAATAATATAATTTTATTTCATTTTTTGATCATATAGTTAAAAGGGCGCTTGTTTTAGTATACGCGCATTATTAATGTGTGTTTACGAGATTTTTATAGCCCTCTCTGTTCACGCTCGAGTAAATGGATATTTGGTGCACGGAAAATGTGTGTAAACAGTAAAGTGGTTAAGTTCAATATTTCTGAAAAACATATTTTTAAAAGTATTGCCGCAAAAATTAGGAGATTTTTTATTAAAATTTATATATATATATATAATAATAATAAAATGATTAGATTACATTAGCTGACTACTCGAACAATCAAAGATTATTTAGAGAATAACTAATAAATATTGAATAAAGCAATTAAATGTACATACATGATATATAACAAACGTAGTAAAACTTCCCTGCGAATCATAATTCCTATTATTTTTATTCTGTTACAATCTTTTTTTAAGAATATATTTATAAGGCGACTTAATATGATCGGTAAATAATTAAGCTTCCATACACTCTTCATATACCCTTGAAGTTCTTTCTGTAGTGTTTTTTTATTTCTTGAAATATTTACATTTTAGTGCTTGCACAAATAAACAATACTGTATATTTATGAAAACTTAATTATAGGTAAGGTGAATGTCCGAATTTCTGCTCTCTTAGTACCCATTTTTGTTCACGCATTCATGGCCTTATAGTTAATAATTTTAAATTGATTGAACATTAAATTTCCGTGAATGTTTTGATAGTTTAGAAATGCATTTGATAATTGTAATAACATAAAAATCACAAAGTGAGTAGAGAGATATAGGAACGTGAGCAGAAATAGGGACATTCACCTGAAACATATCAATCTTTAAAAATAGTAATAATAAACGAAAAAAGAGTAGGGGAAATTACGGGGGATGAGCATAACAGAAATTTCAAAAATTGCTAATAAATAGGGTAAGTGAAGACCGAGTTGAAGAGGAAAGATATTACTGCGGATTCTTTAACAGTAGCAAAATGTAGCTTTGTACACGGAGTAAAACCATATACTGATAATTACTATATACTGTAGAAATTATGCAACAGTCTTGAAATGAAGAAAATTATTGTATGTTTGTAATTTTTGTAATATTTATTACACGGTATATCAAATTTTACTGTAGTTGTGCTAAACATTAGAATAAAATATATAATTCCTACAATATATAATAGTAATTTCAATTATGATAAAAATTGATTGGGAGCAATTTTTTTACTGTCAGGATGTATGTATCGAGCTAACCGATTTTCTCCGTGAATTTTTGACGGATCGAGCCGAAATTTTGGGAAATAACTTAATCTACTATAGTAGTATAGTAACTTTCCTATTTTAAACTATATACATTGAAAGGTATCGAAATGGTACACTTTTTAAAAATGTCGAAAAATGGTTTTTAGCTATAATCTGAAAATAAATTAATATATCTTGAAGTATAAGTATAGACAAAGTTAAAGATCTAAAAAATACATCTTTTTCTCTACAACACTTTTTTTTAAAATCAATTTCTTTCTAGAAAGCAGTAGAAAAACGATCAAAAACGCTTAAATTGGCTTAAAAACCCGCTTTTTGGGCATTAAGATAAAAAATATTAATTTCTCATAAAAGAGTTAAATGTAAAAGTTGTAGGGCACAAAAACAAACTTTTCTCTATTGAACATTTTTTTCTAAGAACGATTCATTTCAAGATAACAGTGAAACTAGAGACAGCAACAGTATACGAGCGTAAAGCGTAGGCGAGAAGCTTCGCTTTTTGCATGCCTTGCATCGCAATCATCACTGGAATGCGTCAGCGTTAGTTTTATATACTTTTTCATCAAAACTATAGCAATATTTACGAGAACTACGTTCGTATTGACTTTTAATACACTAATTTATGTCCTAGATGATATATTAGTGTATATTTTTTTCTACATATAAAGGGAAAATCTGCCGTAATTGTTGCGAAGTAATTCTATCTTCCGCAGTATATCTGTTGCGTAGTATACCTCTATCGTCGTAGAAATACCAGCTTGGAGATTAATTTTTAATATATTTTGTTTTCTATTTTAATGAAATACGTATTTAAAGGTACTCTAATACTTCTAAATAATAGAAACCATATACAATAATGGTAAAGACTAAAAAGGTGCATATTATACATTGCTCGCAAAGTTAATCTTCTTCGAAAACCCGCAGTATTCGCTTACCTATATTGTTTTTATTTTTCAAATCTATGTTCAGTATTACAAATATAGTATACATAAAAAGATGAAGTATTAAAATATGGCAACTAGGGTCAGTCTCTTCTAAAACAATGAAAAGTAGGATTGTTTGTATTCATTATTTAAATTGCAAACAGTCTGTTAACAAAACTTTTCTGTAAAAGAATTAAAATCTTATCAGGCTTTACAGAGGTTTTTTCAGTCATCAGATTTTATATTCGGAATGTTATTTTATGATATTTTATTCAGGTCATATTTATAAACTTCTTTCTTGTGGGATTATATTTTCAACGGAAAATTTGTTTCGAATGTAAACAAAGCTAATAACTGAAATTGTTACTCTTTAATCGTGTAACATTCGACATTTTTTGTTTTTTTAAATCAAAATGAATTAAATCGAAATCGATTAAATCCATTGCTCTGGACAAAGTGCCATTCATCACAGTATTCTCTATCAAAAATGATAGTTTCGAGAGGCGAACGGAAACGTTCCAACAAATCCAAATAAACTAGCCGAAAAACAAAGGTAAAACGTTCTAATAGGAATTCTACAATCTCCGTCTATAGACATAAACAAAGCTTCGCGGATGTACGGCCAAATTTTACCGGCAGACAGCTAAAATTTAAAAGAATCATAGCCCCCCAAACAAGCAACAGCACTCGAGGTCTTGAACAACACAAATAGCCCCCTTTCTAAGCCATTTACCAACCTAATTCGCAAAAGAGCCCGCCTTACTTTTCTCCGACGACCACTTAACAATTAGTCAGTCCACCAGGCAGACAGGCAGGCAAGCAGGCAAGCAGGCAAGCAGGCAAACAGTTGGCAGCTAATCTCCCCCCGTCGCACGTCCCAACGAGCCCTTGCTCGCGCGGCCATAGCCCCGGCAGCATCCACTCTTACTTTCTCTCCCCGCGCGATGTAAATGAGTAGCGCGCCCCCGTATCAATCACGCCGCTGGAAAGAATCCGCAGCCTCCGTAGTATAAGAGTCCCTGGACGGCCTAGTGAGCGAGAGCAAGAGAGCGAGAGAGAGAGAGAGAGAGAGAGAGAGAGAGTCTGCGTCATATATATATATATGATGTATATACATATATAGAGCGACGTAGGGGGGCGAAGCGCGCTGTAGGGTGGCTCCTCGCCGTCGTTGGCAGTGGTTGCGCGCGGCGCCGGCGCTCCGCTCGTCTTCCCGCGCCAGTTTGCGGTCCGACGTCGGCGGAGGACCACGTGCGGAATAGCGCCGCTGCTGCTGCTGCTGCTGCTGCTGCTGCTGTTGCTTATGATCCGTGTCACGCGTACGCGTTGAGCGACTCCCTCGATTTTCCGGGTGGCTGACATAGTGCGTTATCCATACCGAGTGTCGTCGATGTAGTCTCGTGGTGCCGATCATCGGTCTTACGCTCGGTGTTAGACAGAGTGGCGATTTTTAACCCAGTCCGTTATACATGAATCGGGGAGTGGAGTGCGAGTTGTTTGTTATTCGGGAGCGGTGAGAACACGTGGTTTGTATTAAGCCGAAAAAATGCTCGCCCGATGGAATGCGACGTCGATGACTACGCGTGGATTGAAATGATCGCTGCACATAGTTCGCAGTTTCAGCGGTGCGCCAATAATAACCTCGCGGTATAGTTCCCAGTGAGGATCGCAGTTCTACAACAATTCTGCGAGAGTGGGTGTGTGGGATAGAGAGAAAAAGAAGGAAAAAAAGTGCGATATACGGAAGATTTATCTCGAGAATTGGATCGCCCGCGCGCGCGTGTTTGTGTGTGCAGTGTGCAGCAGAGGGAGGAAAAAGGAGAGAGTGAGTGAGATCGGTAACCAACGAGGCATTCGTGACGATTTACTAACAGAAAGTGCAGCGGCGAGGGGCCAAACGAGTGCACGCAGGCTGTCGACTGACAATGGGTGTAACTGAGTGTGCGGAGAGCTTGCGCTACTGATACGCATCTAGATTGAAATATTTAATGCTGTTGTACCACTGCTTCCCTCTCCCTTTTGTGTGCGCGCGTGTTTTGTCGTCGGCAGGCCAGCTAGACAAAGTGGATGCGCGTTGTTGTGGTCGTTGCTGCTTCTGCTGTTCCGCAAATGAGTGGTGGTAATCGAGCGTATCTTATTTGAATGTCAATGTTGCTCGACTCCGCATTGTCATTGGCATTGTCGTTGATCATGCTCACGGATAGAACGAGTTGTGTGCCACCGTCCGATCGCTAATCCTTCAGTCCTATACGTATATACAATATACACATAGGTATTAGTCGGGATCGGTGGAGACTGGGTGGCAGTCGCTCTCACCGCTTTTTACCCCGCATTTATGAGCAGCAAATGATAAGAGGTGCAGGGAAGATGTGGTGTCTAGTGTTCTTGCTGGGACTGTCGGAGGCCGCCGGTCACGCTACGGTTAACAGCGCCAAAGGTGTCGACGTGTCAGGTAGGTTGCATCTACCTCCAGCAGCAGTGAATCATCTTCGCTTTCTGCGTATACACACTCGCGATTGATTTATTGACCGTTTACTATGCCTGCAAGGGCTGCGGTCGAGTGTGTGATTGTTATCGTTGATGAGGATGCCTGGGGATGGGGAGTTTGGATGGAGATTTTGCTTGATCGAGGGTCAATGGACTGATGGAAGAAATTTTATTGAGATTTTGCGATGACGCTTCATTAGCCGAAAGGTGGAAAAATATAAAAGGAAGTTCTATTTTATTCGATTAATTTGCAAATGAGTATTCATAGAACGTAATTGGGGCAATTTATACAGATTAAAATTTAGTCCGCCATTTCTCTTGTGAATTATAAAATACCTCCGACAGTATTAATACTTCAGACTTTTTTTGGACAAGTTTTATCGAATACCGTTATTGTAGTCGTTATTTAAGTGCGTTATTTTTATGTAATTTTCAGTAGCGTGGATTTTACGTTCACGTGTAAAACAGTGCATACTATAATAGTCGTTACATTATAATTAAAGTCTAAAATTGGTTATTAAAATGCCACCGTTTGAGAATTAAACTAGTGTTCTGCAGCCGTAAAACTGTTAACTTTACGTATGGTATGAATTTAACATAGGGTCTACTTAAATAAATCCTAATAAAATAAGTAATCAATGATAAATATAAAAAAATGACCGTTAACAATTAGAATTACGAATGATAAGTTTTTTAGAAAGACATGTAAAAAGATCGAGATGTGTAGGAAACTGTCCAAATTGGAAACGGAAATTTCTAATAACATATTTGGCGAGCGTAGTCATAAATATTTTAATTTACAGAAGGTTGTACACTTTGTTGAAGATTTTAATTTGTTGTTAAAAGCAAAAAATTAGTGACATCGTCATTTTCTTACGAACATGGTAGTTGCTTCAATTATTATTTAATTTTAAAATTCTTTGCTGCTAGTAATAAATTTCGGTGTAATATATACGGAACAATATATAGTTTACAATGTCCAGTGCTGTAGATTCCAAATTTTTCAAGTAGAAATTCTTAATTAAAAAATTTCAAATATTTTTCAACTAGAGAATGAAAGGTCTGCCACAATTTTCTGAACTGACCAATATGACAAAGCATTAAAAAAATAATTAAAATTGAAAAAAATATTTTAAAAGTAATTAATGAATAAATTTAATATTTTGTATTCTAAATATAGTTGACTTTCATTTTTCTGATTTTGAGTGAAATATATTATCGAAGTAACAAAAGAATTGCGTGATCACTTCGTAATTTATAAAATGCTATCCTGGCCATGAATCAAACAGTATTTTATGTGCTAACTTTTTAGTTTCGGATCGATGTATTTGGAAAACAGGTTTCATAAAAATTGATCAGATTTAGAATTTATTTATGTTCAATATAAATAAAAAGTTGTAAAAGCAGGAAGTTTATGTTTCGTATAAAAAAGTTGGAATTTTATAAATTTTTTATGATTCCTTAGAAGTAAGCGAATCTTCAGGCTGCAAAATTAATGTACAGGACAAATGTTTGTTGTATGAAAAATAAAAGTTTTCCATTGCTTTAATATTAGTTCATTATCTGTTCATGCTTTTATATCACTATTCATATAAAAGACAACACCATCGTTTGATTTTAATAGTAAATCGATTTCTTTAAACATTTGCTGCAATAATTATTGACTTAATACATATTACTTTTTCGATCACTATACTTCTTGTAAATTTTATAATAATTTGTGTAATTTTTATGCTGGATTTGTATACGTATGTACAAATTCCTAACATGCAATTTATCTTTCACGTCTTACCAAACTCTGACTTACTCTACTTGTTCACTAATTTCATTCATAGAATTTACTTTTTATACTTCTTGGTCTATTTTTATTTTTCATTAGTAGTTTTTTGCAGTATATTCTACTCAGTTTTCTTGCAAAAATAATCTTTTTTCAAAAGTCATCTTATTTACACCTAAACTAAAATATTATTTTGTTTTCATCTCTGCGAAAACTACCAATTCATCAAATTTTTGTTTCGCATTCCATAGTGTCATAATATCGTTTTCAGTTATTATATAGTGCAATAAATCAAAGAAGCGTAAGCATACTCATCACATAACCCTAGAAAGGTCATCTATAGGTAGATACACCATGATAAAATACAAGTACTTGTTAGCCACGTTTTTAAGCTTATCGTGAGAAGCCCACTAAAAGGAATTCTAATAAATCAGTTTACGTCAAAGCGAGGCAAAAATAACTCCCGAACTTCTTAACGTAGAGTTGTGCTATTCGATTGATTCCAGAAAGAGGAGGTGGGGGGGG
>UELU01121579.1:13530-42659 GCA_900490025.1 Megastigmus dorsalis | reverse complement strand
CCGTTTTCTGTTTATACTGTACAGGAAGAGTATGAACAATTACCATTAGCTAAAGAGAGGCAAAAGGCAGAACTAAAATTTTTAAAAATAGATATTCAAAACAAGTTAATACTCTACAAGATACAAGAAACGAAACGCATCATACGAATGAAAAACGATATTGAAAAAAGAAAAGAGCAGCTTCAAATAATTCAATTCGCGAAATCGTACATAGAACATAAGAAAAGGGCGCAATGCTGCTACGAACTAATGCATAAAATAAGCAATCTTAAAATAAAAGAACGGGAATTACAATCAGAGGTTGAACATTTTTATAGATGTATTTTTAGACAATTCTTTTTTAATTTTGTTTAATAAATATATTTCTTTACAAAGATACAGAATTTAAAACGGCAAGCCGTTGAGATCAACAGCCTGAGGTCCACTTTGAAAGAAACATCGATAAAATCTCAACAACTTCCGCAAATAGATTTATCTCGCTTCATTATTAACAGGAATAAAAACAATTGCAACGCTGGTACGTGTATGTTCTAAAATTTCAAATTCACTTATCAAAGTGCCAGCTAAATTTAGCTAAACATCCTGCTGGAAATTATAATTTTAAAACTTTAATTAATTAATTAATTTTTATTAATTAATTTTTATATTATATACATTTTAGATACGGTTTCAGTAAATTCCTACATGCTAGAACAAGAATACATGAATACCGATGAACAAATGGAAGTACCGTCATGTAATTCAAACACGCCAAATAAAAACGATTCCCAGCCATTAAACAGTTCAAGTAAAGTATTTTTTTACAAAGAATTTCAGCTTGAATTCTTCCTAAAAATATGAATTATAGCAAAATTAAATAATTTAACTGTCTTTTTGAGTTGGCTGTATTAACAGTATATGTAATATATGTTTCAGATTTCGGAAGTCAAGAAAACCATTCAGCTTCGGAAACGATGGACGTAGATGACGCGGAACCTTCCAATCAATCTAAAGAGTCACCAAAAATGCATAGCTCTGAGCAAATGAATCCAAAAGACAAAAAAGTTCATTTTAAAGAAAAAATAAGTCGGTCAAGTCAATTGCTAAAAAAACAGAATCTCGAGCAAGCTAATAAACATAAAAGCAGAATGAATTCTAATCATGTTACGAATACGTTTAATACGGAAGATCAAAGGCAACAGAATCAATCGTCAAAAACCTGTGACCGAAGAAATGAAGAAGATAAAAATTTAAAGATCAATCCTTTTGTAATTATTACATATATTCAATTAGTTTCATGAGACATGTATTCGAATCCTTTTCATGTATACAAATTAATTTATGAAACATTTTATTCGCAGGCAACTAAGAAGTTGAATCAAGCAAATCAATTAGAAAGCCAACAGTCAAGTGAGAGAAACACATCGATGAAGCGAAGTATATACATTGTTTTTTAATTTTTCCATATTTATATGTCTATATAAGAGAATATTTATAATACTGTTAAGTATTTTATCCTTTTAAAGCTCTTTTTTTCTAACTACAATCAAGCATAATTGAATATGATATTATAGTGAATCAAAGTCAACCAGGCATGGATAGTGCAGCAGCAGGTTCTAGTTTTTCAAACAATGATAATCAACGCATCGGAAAGGCCAGCCCGGCGAGAAACGGAGAGCGTCCGATACCCACGCCAGTGAAGATGGTGAAGCGCTCGTCGCAGGATCAGACACAGTCGTCGGATTTCGTTAATTTTAACAAAGACTTGTCGAGACTACCACAAGCTAATACACCGCAAGTCAAGTCGTTCGAACGCGTGAACTTTTCGAACTTTACACAATTCCAGGTACAGATTTATAAACATGTATGCTACGCCAGATATACATAAAATTGAATACTATTATCGTATATAGTTTTTAAAGTAGTGTGATCTGGAACTACAGTACATTCAATATATTTTCGCAAAAGTTAAGACTTGATAAACACAGGAATGCAATCCACACATATATAAACATATAGATAATTATATACAGCTCAAAAATATTTTCGGATATACAGATTAATTTCATGAATAGAATGAATAAGTTTCTCTGTAAATTCATTCTTGTTAAAGATTACTTTATGACTGCGATTAAAATAATTAGTAACGAAATAATTATGGTAATCAGTCGACTATTGGTTCTATTTTTTTATATACTAAAAGATGATCACTGCAATCTAGTTCTCTGAATTCAATGGCGATCTCAATTGCGCATAAAAAATTATAGATGACACATAAAGGAGCAGCACCAGCCAATGTTCACGCAGGGCCAATTAGTCTGCAGGATCAGTTACCGTCCAACATGACCACGCAGTCGGAACACCTTGAGAATCAGCCAGTGAATTCATCACCGAGCCACGACAATATCCCAATGAACGAACAATCGTTCGGAAATATAACGCCAATTTTCGCTGTTAACGGTCCAAATATCCCAGACACCAGTATGATGTCGATGGTGATGCACTCGGGAGACCGGAACATGTATCCCGGTGACAACATATCGGCTATCTTGGGCAGCGAGATTACCGAGCCTGGGGGTAGCTTCGAATTGGCAAGGCGTTTGTACGCAGGTATATTGCGATGCACCAAACGTTATTATACTTTTCATCACAGAGGAGAGTCGTATCACGGATAATTATTCCAATACTATAGATATTATATTACGTCTCTCTCGCGGATAATTATAATTTTTTATTTATATCAATTTGTATATTACAAATCTGATGTAAAATCAATTTACAGATTCCGATTTGAATTCCGAAGAAGGAGATATTGATTATGACAAAATGCTGGCGAAATTCTGCTCACCGCTGGCTAGTGACACGAGAGTTCAGCAACATACGGCACATCAGCAGCAACAGCCAGTCAATGCAAGCTCTAACAATGATGCTGTGCAATCAAAATCACAAGAGCAATTAGGTATGATTCAATTGTTTATTCTTAGCTATTACTCAAATCTTAGTTAATCGTTTGTTACACTTTCAGGCAATAACAATTTTACTTTTAGTCAGTTTGGAAATACACAAAGAAATAACTCACAGCGATTCTTTTAAACAAGTAACAACATTATTATTCAAGAAACAACATTCTATATATTAATAGTTTTCTTTTTTATGTATCCTCATTATCTACATGAGCATATTTTATAATTGTTTAATGTATTTCTTTCAAAGATGTAATTTTATTTAACAAATACATTGTAACTTGTATTTAAAAAGTCGTGCACTTCTAAAGATTTAATAATAATTATTTCTCATTAATAGTAATTTAACAAAATAGCAAGTGAAATACTTGTATATTTTGTTAAATTATTATTAATCAATAAGGTAACTGATGATAGAAACCCATCAGACCCTTTTACATAAATATAGCTTTAAAATCCCAAAACGAGTTGAAAAATGTTAAAATTTATTATTTAGGTTCAGTTTGGCTTTTAAAAAATAACGATCCGAGATAACCTTGGCAAATAATGAAATTAGAAAATGAAACATTCAATCGTACAATAGCCTATTGTCTTTTTTCGAAATTAGTCTTATTATAATTACTATAATCACATTTATAATAATCTATTGCATAATTAGTAGCGCACTACATTGTTTTTGATTTTTTTATTATACAACTTGTGAAAAACCTTGTCGTATCTCAGTTACGTTTATACAAAGTAATTATAATTACCGTTTTCTAAAACTACGTATCGTAACGCATTTTGACAAGTGTATGTATGTGATTCATTAATAATAAATAAATATTCAATTCGCTATATTGAAATCCAGGTTTATAATAACATTAAAAGAATATCATTTTAATGCAAGACATTGTTTCTCTCAGTATGTAGTTAAAGTCGTAGCTTGAAAAACGCAGCTCCCAAGCTCTATGGATCATCAGAATGGATTACAATTTCGATGTCCTGTCTACATTTTGACAATGAGTAATGATCAGCATCACTTGAACTCGTGAACTCGTGAAAAGATAAAGAAAACGACAGCGCGCGCGCGCGCCGCTCGTGTATGTCGCCTTAATTCCTCAGATCTTTCGTAAACAAGATCTGTATACATTATTTAAACGTTCAGCAAGTATAGTCACTTAATATTACACATCGGGGGATCGAGGAAGTTCCAATTTCCCGTATACACATATTATAAGTATATATAGCGGTGGGAAGTGCGAGCAGCTGCAGCTTCGTATAAATTACGCGCTAGGAATATAATTCTCGGAGCCGCCGCCTTGGATTGGATTAATCAATTTGGTAAGACGATACCTACTCGGCGGCTTCGTCCCCGCGGCGGCGTATTTTCCGATTTCTCTTTATCGCTGCGCATGTGCCACGCGCCCGCCTATACATATACAGTTGGTGTACGTCACGAGAATATATATACATATATAAACTTTGCGTGAATGCGCGCGCGTACGTCCGAGCTGTTCTTCTTTTATGAATTCTTCCTTTTTAATCTTGAATGAACTGAGTGGTGTGAGTCGCCTAATTGAAGCTGCTGCTGGGGCTCGTGGCGTCTGTAAAAAACTCTATTGTAAGCGTGAAATGTCAACAGAATTAACTCCTGCGTGGCGCTTGCGTGCATGCAGGACTATATCTACGTATTGTTATTGTACTTATACGTATATTTAAGAGATTGTGGACAAGGACTACAGATTCATTCATGCAGTACTTAACAGTTTATTTTTTTTTTGTTTTTTTGGAGTTACTCTCGGCAATTTATAATGTTTTGCACGATGAAAATGGCTCGGAGCATTTAGCAGAGTCAGTTGATCAATTAACAGACAAAACAGAGTGCATTGCCCAACAGTAATATTTTAATGTTTCAATATAATTGTGTTAATAATAAAATTATATTTAATTACCAAGACATGAAACATTAAAACTGTAGCAATAAACATTTTTATACAAAAAATAATAATATTGTACGTGAATGCGAGTAACATATATAAATCTGATGAATGCATTTTATTAACTTAAAATTCGTCTCAGCATTCGTCTTTTATTCTATACGACACTTTTTGTACTTTAAAATAAATATATGAATAGAAACATTTTCATCAATATTATACTATTGTACGTACAAGGAGAGTAAGACATTTGTTAAAAATGCACACTTTGAAAAAATGTGCATTGCTTCCTTAGACCTTTTCGTATAAAATGAGATGGGTAAAGCTTCGATATCTAGGTGAAACGTATAATCTAGAGAAAAAAATTAAAAGTGTCGCTTTGAGAAAGTCACGGAATAACTTTGAGCTTTACGTAAGATTAAAATGCAAGTCTTATTTTTCCACGCACGAATATATTTTATTCGTCTGAATTGTGCAGTGCTATAAGTAAGCTGTATAGGTTTTTGAATTATAGAAAAAGGTTTAGAAAACTATACGTATCGATTTTTTATTTTGTACAAATGACAAACGCTATAAACATATAGAATATATATATACATTCTTATCGTGTAATCATACAGATAATACTCATTTATAAAACAACATCATTACTGTTAATCTGTTTAAAAATTAATTACGCGTGTGCAGTCGTAGATGGTATATATATGATGGTATATATATGCATGTATAAACTATCTGTATATATATGTAACTACACGAATGTATACCATGAATATTATACAAGGCGCTCGATACAACGCTTCGGATCGTCTTAGGTGTTAGTCGCATAATTAATAAAAGCCGTTTGATTCAAAGCTGCACCGCGGTAATTCGCACTAACGCGTGTTCCTAGTACCAACAGAAGGCTTGAATCATCAGGAATAGTTTTCAATCGAAGCTCGGAGCAAACGTTAAGCTCTTCTGCAACACGACTTATTCATCTACATATCACATTTTTATCCCAAAAGAAGGTTTGCTCTCTAATACATCGCGCGGAACTGGACTTGTCACTTGGCCCCGAGACCCCGCTTATGCAATATTCTCGCGAAAACTTTTTAACTGACGCGCCCTAGGACGTCGCGCACTTTCGCGTGTTCAGGCCATTCATTGTAGTGGCATGCGAGGGTTGAGAAAAGAGAGAGAGAGCAGAGCAGAGCAGTGCCTTAACGAAATGAGTTAAGCACGCGGGAGGAGCTGCGCGTGTTTGTATACTCCTCTTTCTTCTCTCTCTCTCTCTCTCTCTCTCTCTGGTTCGGTACCGAGCAGCTCATTACGCGCAAACGTCGCTGCGTCTTCCTCCATCTACTTCCCTCTCTCTCTCTCTCTCTCTCTCTCTTTTCCCCGTTGGTTTTCATCTGCCCCCTCGGTCCATTCATCGACGGGCCCAGCCGAGACCGTTTGCACTTTGCCACACGCACACGCGCACACACTGTTCTCTCGCTGCGGTATATAAAGCCCATCTAATCTTCCCTGAAGCTTCTCAGTTTGGGTGAGTGTGCTGACGGACGATGCACTGACCTTGCGCGCGACACACGTTCCCCGCCGTTTCTTTTTTTTTTTGTTTTTGAAAATCGTCTCTGTTCTTTTTCTTCGCAAGTTTTTGCACACGATTGTCGTCGACACGTTGCATTCTATTTCTAGTGCCTGGTAATGTTTGTTTGTTATTATCCGACGATTTGATTTGGTGTGCGATTGTCGATTGTATCGAGTGCAGATTTCGTTGAAAGCTCGTTATTTTAAATGGAGAAACGAGCCTTCTTGCGAGTATATTATTGTTTGTTTATTATTGTAAAAATGCGATCAATAGTGAATTCTAATGTACGTGACATTGTAAAAGCTGTAGCTTTGTCATCTATTTAAATATATGCAAGTATATGTGATTTCGCATGTGTATTTAATTACTTGCGGATAAAAAAGTTTTATTTACCTATAGAGTGAATCGATTCTATTTTTATTACGTATAAATTAAGATTTTTTTTTATGCTTATAGAATAGATAAGATTACAACGGTTTGTTATCACATAATTAATGGGTACAATTATGAAAGTTATCGATGATTTTAAAACTCTTTATTATTATTTTAGATTTAGTTTTTCTTGTATTGTGTATAATATTCAACTCAAAAAGAACTTTCATTATTAAATGTGACTAGTATTGTAATAATTAACTACCCATTCGTTTTCCTTGAATAAACATAAAGTTTTATATATGAAAGCTGAAATTTCTTCTTATACATTAAAGTAACTTTACATATTAACGTCATTTTATTTTTTCATTTAAAAAAAGTTATGCTCGGACAAATTCCTTGGCATAATTTTCCTCTGTATGTATCAAATTACTCGGTCATGATTGAAAGATGTTTAAGCTTAAATGCTTGCTGCACCCTTTAAATTACGCAATTCAAGCATTAGCAAATAACATTCTATTCACTACAAATAGGACAGTTCGTTGTCCGATGGATCGATAAAAATTCTCGATTAATAAGTTTGCAGCACAAATTTGCCAATACATTTATCAAAATCAATTATCAAACATTGTAGTCGCAATCGTACCAAAAAACAAATATGTTCCATCGAAATCTGCACATCGACAAAATACATATGCACACTATTATCTAAACCATCCGAAAAATGTCGCTCATTCATATTCTTGCATCTTATATATATATCGAAAGATCGAGAAGCGGCCGGATGCAGACCAAGTGAGGAGATATATATATATATACACGAAAGAACAAAAGAAGAATACGAGCCGGGACAGATTAATAAGCGAGTCGAGTGATTCGGGTGACGGAAGGGAAATCGCGAGGGACCAACGACCGCTAGGATGCGGTGCTGCTTAGCCTTTATCACGGCGCTCGGCCTACTGGCCACGAGCCACGGACAATTCGACTCGCCGCCGCACATCATCGTCTTTATGGCCGACGATTTGGTAAGGCAACACCACAACCACTTCGATTTCGATCAATTCAATTATTATTATTTATTATTGCGATCCCGTCTAACGCGGCCGATTTAATCCGCTCTCATTGAGGTTCGTCGCTGCACCGCCCCGTTTTTATTTTGTTTCGCGCGAGGGTCTTTGCCAACCTGAACCGTTGTTACGTATTGTGTATAACTGCCTGATGTGGGCCATTAAGCTGTCGCGCGCACCCATTCAACGAATTGATGAAATCAACTGCCGCATGCGTTTTGCCAATGTTACAAGAGAGTCGTGTTTATGTAACAGCCAAAGCTTACGGTCCATCTGATCTTCCAATATGTAATCGTGACAGTCATAGGGCTTTTTTTTTGTAGCTTCACATTTTACGGTAGAAGTTGAAATTCGTGTCGTGAAAGTATACCAGAGAAATTATACCTAAGGTATTTACAATAAACTGGGGGAATCCCTAATGTCGATTGAGACAGAATGGAAGTATAAATATACCAGCCGCTACTGATCGACATAAAAAATACAATTTAAGTGTTACAATTAAACGAGCTTTCAGTCACTGTTGTTCTACATCACAGCTTATCTAACCGCAATCCATCATGAATAAATAAACAATTCAACAATGTATATACATAAAAATACTCCTCTCGTAATATAATACTACAACAGCTCTCTGTGCAGTGCAATATACGTTGTAAAGACAAAAACAAGCGCTTCCAGGCGGTAACGAAACCCTTGCTTATTTATCCGGCCAATTACTCCAATGAAAAAAGCCACACGAAATTGAATAAGATAAAGAGATGGCGAAAAGAAAAAAAACGAAGAAGAATGAGTAACTGCAATAATAGGTCCGCGAGTGGGTGGGGGTATAGCCACAGCCGCCGCACGTACGTACGTCTGTTATTTCCGCCTCGGCGTTCCTTCGTTTCTTCTTCTTCTTCTTCTTTTTTTTTTTCATTCTCTCTCTCTCTCTCTCTCTCTCTCTCTCTCTCTTTCTTTTCCATAATACTTAATCCAATGTAATGGCATTGCGCAGGGCGACCGGTAGGAGTAAGCGCGCGCGCGTCTTGAATTAATGTAGTCATTAGTTGAGACAATTACAACGGCTAACGCGTCGTCTACGCCTCCGCACTGGGGCGGAGAGAGAGAGAGAGAGGATGCAGCAGCCAACAAACCAGCCGCAAGACCCACAACGTGACTCACGCGGCTCTGCGCGACCATCAAACAAATAAAATTCCGCGTTGTCCGCGTGCGAGAACGCTCTCTCTCTCTCTTTGAATGCGCCTCGTCGACTCGGAACTACTCCCCCCTTTTTTTTTGTTGCCGCTTGCAATTTGACCGATTGAATGTATTTTTCGTGCTCGCAAGAGCTAATTTGGTCGCTCGCTGTCGTAGGAGATGTATAAATAGCGGGTTGTAGGATATTTTGGTTGGGAAGCGGGAGTTTTTGGGAAAGAAGCGTTCCCCAAAAATATTGGACTATAGCGAGGCGGTATCAATGCTTGGTTTTTCTTTTGATTGTATAGGGGTGGAACGATGTCGGCTTTCATGGCTCGACGCAAATCCCGACGCCCAACATCGATGCTCTCGCCTACAACGGAATCATTTTGAACAAACATTACGTCCTGCCTTCATGTACACCAACGAGGACAGCTTTCTTTTCCGGAAAATATCCCATAAGAATGGGTGCGTATATATATTAACATTTAACCTGCAGAACAAATGCTTTATTATAATATTTTATAACTGTACCGTTAAAATGTTTACTGTTATTCGTCTAATTTGGTCATGAAAAATTCCGGTGTACACTGAGATGGAGCTGGGGATAAGGGATGCGGGTCTTAGATTCTCACCAAATTCTACGTCACTCTTCCTTTAAAACTATAAACTATAGATACGTGTTTCGGCGTGTTTCTTTGAATGGACCCTCATTTTGTGAAACGCAATAAAATGTCGTATAAAGTCAAGTTATGTACATACATAAATTCAGCATTCATCGGGCAACGTAATATAAATTGTTTCATCAACGAAAATAAAAGTGGAGAAACACACTTTGAGTCATCAACAATTTTAGTTCGTTTGAATGTCAGGAATATTTGTAAATTAACTTTACATAAAATTTTTTTAAATAATCTGTAAATAAGAAGTTACTTTATACAATGAACTTGTTAACAAGTATTAGGGCGGTAAAATGTTTCACTTCAATTGTCCGTTTGGAACGAAAATACAGCTTAACAATTTTCTAAAGCGATTTTCTTGATTTGTACAACTCAAAGAACGTTTTACCACAAACTTTAACATATTCTTTTCAACAAGAAATTGAAACAAAATGCTTACACATCGTTAGCACGGAAAGTGTTGATGCAATATATTCTGTTGAAATTCATACGATTTCCATTAACAAATGCACGCAGGAATGCAAGGAGCGGGTATACTCGGGGGCGAGCCACGCGGACTGCCGCTAAGCGTGCGCATATTGCCGGAGTACCTGCAGGGTCTTGGCTACGACACGAAGCTCATCGGCAAGTGGCACGTTGGCTACCACACGCCCCAGCACACGCCCAATCGACGAGGATTCGATTATTTCCTCGGTTTTTACAATAGCTTCATTGGATATTACGACTATCGCTATGCTCAGGGGGTAAGTTCGTCAGTAATGGATGATTTTTTTTCTTTATAGGAGACTGCAAGTACTTGGAATGATTTCTTTTTAATATTCGTTGCAAGAGGAATGGCGTCTGTAGGGAAATTTTTTCAAACAGTTAATATATGCAGAATTAGAACCGGAAGGATATAGAAAGACAGTGACTTTCGATTGTGGCTTTTATAACGTCGCAAGTAGAGTCCACACACTCTGTGTCACGGATTTTACCGAAACTTTACAGATAGATTCTCTGGCAAAAACTATGAGATACATTTTATCAAAATATATGAATATTGTTTGCAACAAAGGTTTAAATACAACAATGATTTTTCCTATATTTTAATTAAATGGGTCTCTACTGCTTCTCTGGGGCACATTAACGCCGAGCCTTCGGTCTTATATTTTTCGTAAAAAATGTCTGTAATAAAGTTTCAGTCAAAGTTCACTCTCCCTGTTAGTACACTTAAAAATTCACAGTCAATTTGGCCAGTGGAGTAATACTTACGCACGCGATGTCCTTCCTTGTTTGTCGGCAGAACATGTCCGGCTTCGATATGCACGCGAACGACAATGCGGCATACGGGACCGAGGGTCAATACGCGACTGATTTCTTCACGTCGACGGCACTCGAGGTCATCAGCCGACACGATCCGCTGAGGCCGCTCTATCTCCAGGTTTCACACCTGGCCCCACACGCGCCCTTGGACACGCCTTTCGAGAACATTTACGACGACGAGTTTAGGCACATCAGCGAGTCCAATCGACGAACTTACGCCAGTGAGTGTTTTTTTTTTACTAATTATCGCACTTTCTTACATCTGCATATTTGCAATGAGTACACATATGACCTGAAAAATGTTTGCATATATCTGTACTGGATTTCGTTGATAAATAATGTCAAAGTATTATGTGCTTAAAAGTGAATTATGTTTACCGAGTATATTAGTGAATAAAATTCGTTTGGTTAGTACAGATAATCAGTTTTCTTTTAATATTTTCAACCGGTGGTAATAAGAAAAATTAAGAATTGAAAAATAATTTATTCATATTTATAGTAGTTGAAAGAAATATACCATAAGCTTATCCAAGCTTATATAACTATTATGTGAAATGATCGTATATGTTTCATTTAAATCAGACGTGAACTTAAAACTATATTTATTTAAAATTTTCAGTTCAACGTTTATTTAATGTTTCTTAATAGTCACGTACATACTTGTACTTATACCTTTTTATTTGCAGAGATGGTAGCGAGATTAGATGAATCACTCGGTCGGGTGGTTTCCGCCTTGGGTGACCGGGGAATGCTGAAAAATTCTGTGATCCTATTTCTGTCTGACAATGGAGGAGCACCGATTGGCAAATTCCGTAACTGGGCCTCTAATTGGCCTTTGAGGGGGGTGAGTAATACGGTTCATTCAATAATTTAGATATAAAATAATTATGTTTCTCGCAGTAATTTAATATATGGGTGAGGTATGGGAAATCTTCTTGCTTGAGGTATCGCTTCGCGGTATGCCTCAAGCTATTGCTGAAGTTGCGCTCCTCCTATAAGCGAGAGAACTCTAAGATCTTGCAGGGCTATGGGTGAGATCTAAAAACATTGTTGAGCTGTATGTATTTAATGATAAAATAATTTATACATTTAATTAAAAAATGGTATTGTTAATTATTAATATTAATATTAATTTTAATTATTTATAAATTATTTCTATGTTATTATTTATTAATTTATTATTAATTATTATTATAATAACATTTTGTTAATTAACAATTTATTTTAAGAAAGAATTAGATGAACAATACCTCGGCGATATTCCAAGTTGAGCAAGACGATTTCCCATACCTTAACCATACCTAAATTTTCTGCGTGGACTGTAGCATTAATATATGAGGCCGCATACGAAGACGAATGAAAGACATTTTCATCATTTTCCAACGTACCGGAAGGTAAATTGCAAAGCGCTAAGTGGACCATCAAAACCTTGTTCTAGACAAAGTACACGCTCTTCGAGGGTGGTGTGCGCGGAGTGGCGGCAATCTGGTCACCGAAACTCATGAGCAAGGGCCGCGTCTCTAAACAGCTGGTCCACGTGACGGACTGGCTACCGACCCTCTACTCGGTCGCAGGCGGCGATCTTCGGGATCTTGGACCGATAGACGGCGTCAATCAGTGGGACGTGCTGAGCATCGGCACCGGGAATGTACGGGACCGGATGCTGCTCAACATCGACGAGGTCACCAAGACCGAGGCCGCCATTTATCAGCGCTTCAAGCTCGTCAGAGGTGCGATACGCTTTTGCTGTAATTTTGTGCGGAATTCCTTAGCCGGTATACATGCGCGACTCGTAGGTGGGTACGCGTTATCCAGTCTTATCTGGATGGTAGGCTCAACGAACTCGGATTTAAATTGTGGCGCATGCAGATGAAGCTGGTTTAGTTTTGCTTGATAATATAGTGGACTGACTCTTCGCGAGACGGAAGTAGAGATAAGTTATGGTGAATGGTAACGCGAGCTTTGTATGATTTGCGCTTGGTGTCTTTAGCTTTAATGAAAACGTTTATATTTCTTAATTAGTTGATTGAATTTATATCTCTATTGTGGAATAATGGAATTCCAAAAAAATCTCTTTCTCATCGCAAAGTACGAACGACTCTTTCAAAATCCACGTCGTGTCAAGAAATATTATACATATATATATGAAACTTTGGTTTCTCCCGTTTGCAGGCTCGCTGTTTCGCGGCTACTACGACAACGTGGAGGGCGAGACGGGCCGGGGTCGCAGTGCTCCGCTCTACAACACGACCAAGATCCTGAAGAGCGCGGTCTCGGACTCGATACGCGAGCACCTCGGCGTACCCGTCACCCAAGAGAGCGTCATGTGGCAGCTACAGAGCGAGGCGACCGTTCTCTGCCGGCCCAACATGACCAATCTCCATTACAACAACAGGTACAATCTGCCCTCGTGCAACGAGACCGAGTGCCTCTTCGATCTCGACATCGATCCCTGCGAGACCAACAACATCGCCAAGAGCTACCCCAGAGTGAGTTTTTTTTCTCTCTCTCTCCTTTCAAATGCATGCATGTGTTTTTTGCCGGTTAGGCGTGATTTGTACCAAGCTTTATCCGAAGTTTACGATCGATCTCCAATGCCGATGAATAGTTTGAAAGATATGCCGCCGCGCGCTTTGTCCAAGTATAGCTGTCGTTAAACGCCTTGAATGGGCGCTCGAACGCTACTTGTAAAAACGATTAATATAAGTAGCACCGAGAGCGATATTTTTTTCCAACGAGAAAAGTGTTTTCAAAATACCTTTATTATTCGAGTTTACTTGGCAATTTTTCTCCAAACGTTACTTGATACATTGATTAATGAGCTTAACATTTATTGAATTATTATTAAAAATATCTTTTTTTAAACATCGATACTACTTTTACGAAGTCCTGAAAATTGTAGTTCTTTCTTTTGATTTTACTTTTCATTTGTCAATAAAAGCAAACATATATAATAGTATTATGAGAAAAATAACTTTTTACAGTTTCGGTTAGTGCGCGGAGAACGCAAATAAATTAGGTAGTAAAAAAGGCGATATTTGCAAATGCTAAATAGAATGAGAGATTAGACAAATTACGTAGAAATGTTATCACACAAATTAAGTAGACCCATTAATCACAACTAACTTTATCTGCAGTGAGTACATAGCAGTTTGTTGATAAATCCATAATCGCCAACTTATTCGTTTGACGATACAATATTTATCTTACGCATATTTGGAAGAGTCTTAAAGTTCGCGACGTATCATCCATTTAAAAGCGATTAAAAACAGCATAAGCTCCCTTATCTCGACATAAAGGGGTCAAGAGCACTTGGAGCTCTGTAAGCCTCGAATCTGCACCTAAAAACTAATCCGTGTCGCAGTGGGTCTCGGAGCTGAATCTCTACCTGGAAAAGTACGGCAACGTACTGTCCCGCCAACTCCAGCTACAGGTCGACTACACGGCGGATCCGCGCCGCTGGAACTACACGTGGCAGCCCTGGCTCAGCGTCTACGACAGCGTCTACGCCTATCCGAACGCGGCCTCGGCCCTCGGTACACTCGCCGTCTGCGCCCACATAGGACTGCTCCTGGTGATCGTCGGTCTGCGCGCCTTCATCTGACTCCAAGATCATCCGGCCTCGCTGGGCATCGACTGGGCCAACCTGCACTACTCCAAATGCTGCGGCGAGACAGAGACGGACGAGGAGCGGAACTCGAGGGGACAGGAACTGGAGGCCCGCGATCGCGATCGAGTCGACGAGTCGGATCGACGACGACGATGATGTGTCCGTGGATGACTCGAGCTTTCTCTTTTATCCAAGTGGGAGATTTGAGGGACGGAGAGCGACGAATGCAAGCTTTTGAGTAGAGAATTTGTCGAACGCCACTGGCGTGCGAGCTTTTAGAAAATTCACGAGAGAGAATTGCGATGAAACGACCAGTCGTTGTAATCCATGTGGAGGTTTCGGAAAAATTTTTTTCTTTTTCCATGTCTATAGTTTCTTAAGTGCGGATTTGCAATGTAAAGGCTTATTTCATAGGGCATTTCGTAGTCGGCTGTCCGAAAGACTATTCTTGTCTTGACTATACCAATCCTGTTGCGATGGATAAGGATAAGTAAACGAGGGAGAATATTCCGTCCTAATTAATGACCAAATTATATATATATATATAGATTTTTAACTTTTAATAAAAACAGTATGTCATAGCGGTTTCTCCGTAGTCCAATACAACAATCGCTGTAGCATATTTTGTGCGAACTTGACCGGTATCACGTATTTCTCAGATCCTTCAAAGTTTTTACCATGCTGTAAAAGAAATACCTTATGGAAAAAAACGGAAGCCGTGGGTTTATCATCGTGATTTTTATACAAATAAAAGATCTATTTTTACGATGGACTAGCTTTTACCAAGATTGGTGATGTCTGGAACGTTCGGTCTTTAGTTTTCTTGGGACCGCTGTATACGAGACTGTTTTTGTTAGCAGCTATCAAGGTGAACCGGAGTTTTTGTAAATGATCTGCAGTTTCGATATTGTGCTGTATAGAACCAAGTTATTTAATAAATATTTATATCGTAAAGTGCAGACTTGAGATTTGCTTCAGGAGGTTCGTTAACTTTGTATTATATATATTATGAACGTTATACAAATGTTGTAGTTTTATATGATTTTTCTAATAAATGAATGCATCCTACTGCGAAAAATCAAAAGTAAATTATATATTCTAGTAAGCGAATTACGGAATGAAATTTTAATACTCGAGATAAAATAATTTTTTTGACTTGCATCACGTGTGTGTATGATAACCATTTATACAGAAATGCTTTAAGTAAAACTCGATCCCTGCAAAGATTTAACAATTTGTCAGAAATGCCAAACTACTTAACAATAAAAATTTCATCGATTTTTAAAGATTGACAAACAATATAAGCTAAAATATAAGAGCATTTATACAAACATGAATTGTTTGTATATACGAAGCAGCGACTTTTTTATATATATATATATTTCAAATAAAAACTGTTATTTTTTATCAATCTAATAAATACATTAAAATGTCGAACTGGCTTTAATGATTCAACTTAAGCAGATCTTTGTTAATTATAAAAATATGTTCAGTTCCTAAAAAAGTAAAACTAATACAAAAAGAAAATTTAATTTAATGCCATTTCCAGTACTCTTTAAATATTCGGCTGAAATATTGCGAAATGGTAGATTATTATTCAATAAAGTGGAACGATATCTTTATTTTACATTCATACGAGTATTTTTTTTACTGGGATCAAAATATTATAATGTCGGTAAAATAAGATTATCACAAGACCTTAACACTAATTAAATTTAGTTCCATTTTTATTTTTTATCGGAGTCATTTAAAGTATAGCAGTAAAATATATGCGTTATTTCATTTACGTTAGCTTTAGTCATGCAGGTATTTCGATAACCAATTAATGTAATTCATACCGCAATATAACATTAGCTCAAGATTTTAGTAATGCCATATATTTAGGTGTCTAAGATGAGAAGAAAAAATTATATTTTCGTCATTTAAAAAATTTGAAACAGTATCCATTTATATTTAATTTGTGTAAGTGAAAATGTAATTTTTTTTAATAAAAGCATACTTCAAGTACCTTTACTATTTGTGTTATTTTAGAAATTAATATGCATATTTGCAAAAAGAAACTTAAATTATAATCATAATGAATTGATCTTGGCGTCTTTAAGTGTTGAAACGTTATTTGAATGAGTAATAGCGTTTATGAAGATTATGCTGATTACGTAACAATAAAACGTTTTAGTTTGTGTCCCCAGTGCGTGTGAGACTAAAGCGACACTTGTCCTCCTTCTTCATTGTTAGTATTTACGGTCCACGGCTGTCAAATCAACTGTTTGACTTATTAACGGCATAATTTACGTATGCAGATATAGGTATGACTAATATGAATATTATTTGAAATAAAAATATAAGGTAAGTAATAAGTAATTCACTTTATTCAATTTTATAATTCAGTAGGTATAGTTAAATATGCATTAACAATTATTAATTATAAAACTGTTAAATTTTATTTGAACGTTTGAAACAAATCCGTCAATCTGCGTTAAATCCAATGTTTCTATTTTATATAGTCTCGTAATGAGGAGAAAAAGTTTTGTTAACACAAACATTAAAAGAAGTTTAAAATATAAAAGTTAACATAAAATTATTAACATAGATATATTAATATAAATGCTTTATCCCTGAAAAGTATGTGGATGTAATTTAATTTTAATAAAGAAATTATGAACGTCGAATCTTTATTATATTTTTACACTTAAATTTTAATAATTGCGCATAAATTTAGCTTATTCATAAGATGCTGCATTACGTAACCTTGAGAAGAAGGTTGCATGAGTCAAAATACAATTTCGTTCTTGTATTTGAGCGCGAGTATGTGCATATTTTAATATTTTAAAAACTAACTAAATATCTCAATTTTAAGCAAAAGATTTTTTTTTGACAAATAGCATTTTAATAATAGGAATCTGCATCATTTTGAAAAAAATTCTTCATGTATTCATTTAAAGTTTCACACTATCAATGCTACTGGTTTACGAGACAAAGATTGACAATAAGATCAAAATATATGATTACTTTATATAAAAAGTGATTAAATTATAATTTTTTGTTATCTAACAAAGAAGCTCCTGCACGAACATGGCTACTGAGAAAACTTGAAACTGTTACAACTTATTTGAATTATATATTAAGTATCAAAAGTAACGAATTTATCGGCAAATGATAAGTTTTCGGGTGGTTATTTTTAAAGTAGCTTCTGTCCAGTCTCAATTTTTAATAGAAATGTTGTATTAGTATTTAAGCTAATTCAACTTTTGAATCATAAAAAATAACACTATTTTATTTGTATATGTATAAGGATTAGAAGATATATAGGTTAATACGTAATACATTATAGACAATTTATAACACGAACAATCAAAACTGTATTTTACTTGATAACTCAAGGTGAAAAGTGAAACTGATGTTTATTATCATTCTGATCATAAATTAGAATTATGTTTAAACTTGTTTATTTTATCAATGTATACTAAATAGGAAGGAAACAATTTTAGTCGTAAACTTTTTAATTGTATAATACTTTAAAATTATCGCTCTATTTTATTATCTGGCGAGTGATTATAAGATAACACCTTTAATGAATAAATAACAACAAATCAAATTCTGCACTTTCACATAATTACACAGAAGAGAATGAATATTGCGAAGTAAAACACGCAGTTAAAATTATATGAATTTATTTACTGTACTTTTCTTAGTGTAAGTAGATAAATGTAAGGTAGGGTAAGACAGAGAGTACTAATGTCAAACTGTTAGACTGGAAAGAGAAATACACGTTTACTTAAACGATTTGAATTCCTTGCCAAGAGAGAATTGATAAGCAAAAACTTTTATATCTACGTAGGTGTTTACAAAGCACCGGAATTATTCATCGTCATTCTCAAATATATCCAAGAAAAATTTAGTTAATAATTCAATAATCTTTTGTTAGTTACAAAACTTGTTTAGCATATCAAAATTCCGCACACACGAAAGGATGCCTCTGAATACAAACTCTTTAACTAGAGCCTTGACATAACAGTCGTAGATAACAGACTGAACGAATAAATCTTCATTTCCCCTTCCTGTACACGCTAATTACCTTTATAAACATTGTATAATGTCAACACGATAAAAATTCGCTCTTGCTTCCTCCTTGTTAAACAGGCTAGATTCTGTATACTACTTGATAGTAACGCTGGTTATATATGGCCGGGTAACGCGCACACCTGAGTTGCGACCTCGCTTAGCCAAAGGAAAAGCGCCGCGACACTAAGCAAGTCAGACGGGAAGTCATTCGTAGTGAATCCATCGGCACGCGAGTATCGAGTCGAGAACGATTAGCTCAGGCCACTCTTGTAAGTGATAAGAGCGAGAGTCGGCGCCGGCTCTCGAGATTAACAAGAAGTAGATGCCAATCGCGCTTGTCTAGAGTTCTTGATTGAGGAGATTCGAGCATGTTCGAAGCCTGTGAAGAATTATTGTGATTTTTTAAGAGATTGCGTGATAAACGAGAAGAAATACTGGTTAGTTTTAAGTGTCTCTTATAGTCGGATGTTTTAATCATGCAGGCGATTCAAAAGTTCATAATCGCCACGGGGGTTGTTCTGATTGTCGGCCTCTGTGCTTACGGGGCATTCGCCATACGCAACAGTCAGCACAATGCGCAACCGCATATTGTTTTCATCCTGGCCGATGATATGGTGAGTAGTTTATTTTAATTTGTCAAGGTGAAATAATGATCGATTATCGAGCACTTCAACACTTATCTATTTAAAGTACAAAACGCAAACAAATAAAATTTTTTTAAAGAATAATGGGTTTCCTTAAATTAATTTTTTATCGATATTACCAAGAGTTCATCATTCAGCTTGGATATCACACTTATTAAATAAAATTATTTTTAAAATAAGAATCATTTATAATGCTCATTATAATGTAAGAAAAATGTATAATTTGTAGATTTACTACGCAGCGCTGAAAATGCTCGTACGTGATGCACAACAGTGGATAATTTGGTAAAATTAAGAGGGTCGTCTACCTTCGCGGTTTGAAAAAATCGATTTTTTTTTGCATATTTCTAATCTAGGTATTACTAGAAACATGCCCTATAACGGATTTGCTCAAAAGCATGCTGGTTCACGAGATATGGAGCCCCAAACTCGGTCCCGTGTGAACTATTCACGTTCATCATTTATCTTTAAACGCGTTTTCCTAAAAGTAGTGTTTTTTAAAACGGCTGGCACGATTTGAACAAAACTATCAAAGATATTAGAAATCTGTAAATTGTTACTAATTCAGAAAACTTCTCGCTACAAGTAGACATAAGCCCTTTAAAAAAAAAATTTCTATTTATTACAGTTCTTTTTAGCTCGAAAAACATGGTACGAAAATGCATTTTTTTTAATCGCTGCCATTTTGACAGATTTTCAAATATTCCAAAAAGCTTGTGTCACCTTGTAATTGGAGTAGTAAACATTAAGTAAAAATAAATGTTTTTATGTTTTAACGTTCTGAGGCTCGGTGCATTGGTGCATTCAAGGACGCGTCAAGGGCAGAATATTAACAAAAATGATTGTTTTTTTATATGTCCAAGTTTGAGAATTAACTAATCAAATAAAAAAAATTTTGTGTTAATATCATGTGTAGTTTTTTTGCAATACATCGTCAAAAATAGGCCCGAAATTTGGGCGTGAAGGTAGACGACCCCTTAAGTACTAATTATGCTGCTGTGATATTTTGTTTACTATCAAACTTACATAATTTGGGTTATTGGGTTTCATGGAACATGTATGATGAATAAACAATGTATATGTTTTTCACACAGCTGCATTTTTATGTATTTTCAGTTTTTTATTACTCAGTCGATAGAAGTGCAAATAGATAGCAGTGAAAAAGTCGTGTATATTTTTAAATAATAGATCTCGTGACTTTTTAAATATTTTTTTCTGCTTACTAACAAAGTAAAAATAGATACACGCAAGATTACCTCGAAAGACTCGTAGTTTCTGATTAACTATAATTTTTTGATTAGAGCTTTGTCATTAAAATTTAAAGAATAAGCTATAACTTAAAAAATTCTTTTTTAACAAATTATTAAATAACTTTTGTTGGATATGAGTTATATGTATTAGGTTAATGAATTTCTAGGGTTGGAACGATGTCAGTTTTCACGGCGCGGACCAAATCCCAACTCCCAACATTGATGCTCTCGCCTACAACGGAGTTATATTAAACAGGCATTATGTTCTGCCGATTTGTACGCCCTCGAGGACGGCTTTGATGACTGGCCGTTATGCTATTAGAGAGGGTAATTAGTGAATTCCGCCACTTGAATTTGGCTGAACTAAATTATTGTTAAAATAAAGCAATACGCTTTGTACAATTTGCTTAGGAATTTTATATACGAAAATATTTTAATATTAAACAAATGGTACAGAATTAGAAAATAAATTATTTGTAAAGTAATCAGACAAGTAGTTAATGCAAATATTAAAAATTATCAATGCGTGTATACATAAGTGCAGATAAAATGTGAATGAGAAGTTATAATGAATTGTTTAATTAATGCAAATTGAGTTTGCGCGATCGCTTACATTTACCAATTATTGAAATCTGTACGAAAGAAACACGCGAATACAGTTTTAGCCGGTATGTCGCTTGTATAAAAGAAAATAGAAAGATATTTTTTGTGGATATAATCACATCGATTGAGTTTGAATACCTATATAATTAGATTGTGTTGCAATACAAAATGTGCCTAAGATTTTATCAATAAGTGGATTCATAAACCTTGCAATTTATTTGAAAAGGTTGCGAGTAATCATGCAAAAAATCCGCTGAGTTTTTTTTAATTAACTTGTCTACGCCGCGGGATGGATTTTTCATAAGCATTGTATTTACTTTTCATAAATTTACTATTATTTTTTAAAACGGTTACACAAGTTATATTAAAAAAATTATTTTCTTGTTAATATTATTACCTATATATACTATAGAAAACGTTTTTCTATTATAACACAGAAAATATCTTGCCAGACTAGCAATGGAGAATAGCAAAACAGAAATTATGATATTTTTTTACCTTGACCAAAATAATACACATATCGAGTAGAATCAACTGTAGAATCGAATCAACGCACTCCGAAAACTTGAAAACAAGAGAAGCACGATTCTTTCTCGATCAGGACACGATGTGGTTATATACGATGTGGTTAGGGATGCAGGGCTGGCCGTTGAAGGCGGGCGAGCCACGCGGCATACCGCTGGATAGGACCTTGATGCCGGAGTATCTGCGTGGACTCGGCTACTCGACAAGGCTCGTCGGCAAGTGGCACGTGGGTTACCTTACCGAAGGCCACACACCTGTGCGCCGTGGCTTCGACTCCTTCTACGGCTACTACAATGGATTTATCAATTATTTCGATCACACGTACGCGCAGAACATTGAAGATGGCACGGTATTATGACTTTTCTTTATTACATAAAGTAGGACAACAAACGTAATAATTAATTGAAATTGCTTACTTGAATCTATTGTCGCGTATAAATTTGATATCCATAATAACTAAGAAATTGACCATTCACTATACTAGAAAGTACACGTTATAATATATAAGCATGATTTATTGCGACGAACATGAACAGAGAAAGGAAGTATGAAGTTTTTAAAGGAGTACTTGTGTAACTTGTTATTTGTTTTTTAAAGTATATTTATCGTTAGAAACGCATATGCTTCCATTGTCTAATTATCCTACACTCTGGTAAAAGCTGTTGATGATAAAATATGGGGATATTTATAAAATATCGATTCTCTGCTTTATGTGAGTAAGGATTTCTAGTTTATTTTTTGCTACAGAGTAAATTCACATACACACACACACACATATATATATATATATATATTTGGGCTTTGCTAAAACCCTTGTAGAATAAAAGGTTGGAAGTTTACTTTTTTATACGAGATAGGTAGTAGATAATAAACATTTTATAACGTAGGCAGGTGTAAAGCTATATTCCTACTATTTAGTGTCAACTTTTACTCTTTAAGGCCTAAATATGAGTGATAAGAGTAATATTTCCAGAATAGAATTAGCAAATTGCAGAATGAAATTTGTTAATCAAACTGTACAGATATATCATAAGAAACTAATAAAAAAGAATAATATATATAGTTTAATGATAAATTATTATTGTTACACAATTTACAGAAGTTAGTACTTAAGTATTACTAACTTCTTAAGTACTACTTAATAATTGTGTGCAATCATTAAGTTGTACTTAAGAATTGTACGCAATAGTTTTTATTTACCTTTCCGTATATATTTTATTATAATCAAAAGATACCGTTAGATTTTTAAAATAAACAAAATGCCCCAAAAAATGTATTATGTCACCCGACTTTTTTCTGTTTATAATAATTTTGGTAAATATATATCTGCATATATACGAACAGATTCAAATTGGATACGATTTTCGTCGCGACGAAGCGGAACACCTGAATATCACTTACGATCCCGGATACTTTACGGAACTCATTACCGACGAGGCCGAGAAAATCATAAAGAGCAACGGCAACAGCAAGCCACTGTTTCTCGAAATCGCTCATCTCTCCGTTCACGCGAGTACAGCCGAAAATACCTTGGAGGTTCCCGAATCGATGGATGTCAACACTACCTTCCCTTATATTCGGGACAACCAGAGGCGAAATTATGCTGGTTCGTATCGTTATCAAGGAAACATTGACCTAATTGTTATTCTCGTTTTGACGATAAAAAAAACGATCCCGATTATATGAAATAAAATATTCTCGAATCGTTCAAGAAAAAATTACGTGATTCCATGTAAACAAGATAAATGTGTTATCTGTAACAAGATAAATCAGGTATTTGCAGAAATAAAGTTATGTCTGTAAGAAAAGTCTTTAGCATACATACTCGGGTATACGCGATTCGATTCTGTATATCGTATACATTGTTTATACCCAAGTCGGCATCATTTCTATTAATTTTTTATAGAGGCGCTGGGTTTGAAAGTTTCTTTTCTTGCCGGGTCTCGAAAGTCAAATTAAGTTAGGATTGTTTGCAGGAATGATGAAGTCATTAGACGATTCCGTGGGGAGAGTCGTAACTGCACTTAGCCAAGCCAAAATGTTGGAGAATAGCATCATCGTCTTCATGTCTGACAACGGAGCACCAACTGTTGGCATGTACGAAAATGCCGGCTCTAATTATCCGCTGCGTGGTGTACGGTTTGACAAAACTTCGACTCGTTAACGTTATTGCGATTATCCCAGCTGGATATTAGGATCTCGACGTCAGATGTGCTCGATTGTTCAAGTTTACATTTTTATTTACACTTTTTATACAAGATCTTTTGCCTTCTTAAGACGGATAAGATAAAATCTAGTTATCCCATGTATATGTATGTGTATTCTGTATTTCTGTAAATTCATGGGTTATATTAAAAAAAAAATGTAATTTAGTATTGCTTAATTGGCAGTGCTTTTATCTTTGGACGATACAACATGCAAATTCTTACGCGTTTTGAATATCCAGCTGGGACATCGTGTGAACCTCCCGCTTATCGTCGCGCAAATCTCGTTACAGATAAAAGCTACGCTGTTCGAGGGGGCGGTGCGCGGTGCCGCCTGCATCTTCTCGCCCCTGATAAAGTCGCCGTCCCGTATATCCGAGCAGCTTATACACATAGTCGATTGGGTGCCGACCCTGTACGCCGCGGCCGGTGGCAACCCCGCCGACATAGCTGACGGTATAGACGGCCTCAACCAGTGGCACTCGATCGTCACGGGCACCAGCTCGCCCCGCGACTCGATGCTGCTCAATATCGACGAGGTCTTGGGCATGGAGGCTGCCATTATCGGCAGGCACAAACTTCTTAAAGGTGAGACAATCCCTCGAATATATTAATTATAGCCGACCGGGCTTGATATTGGACCATAAATTATGTGGCACGACTTTCGTTCGATGATAAATAGTTCCGTTGTCGCTGGACGTAAGTGTGGGAGTAAGTTTACAAAGTCAGGGATGTATATAAGACGAAGGTTGAACTTTACCTATAATTTTTTTAAGATAATTATTCCTCAAGTTAAATAGGGATCAGCGATTACTTAAATAAAATGGCCAAAGTTGCTTTGAACTATTTTTGTGACTTGTATATCAATTCCTCATTATGTGTAAATAGGTATAGAAACATTATTTCCAACTCGAGGTAAAAAAGAAATTTGATTTAGACAAGAAACAAGAGTTCCAAGACTATTACGGGGAGAGCGGTAACGATCCGTCTTATCCAACATATCACGCGGAGGACGCATTGTCGTCGGCTACCGGTTTGGCGATCAGTCGGCTAACCGGATTCTTTGGTGCGACGCCGCGTATAGCGTCGAAGCTGCGCGAAAGGAGTACCGTGCGATGCAGACCGACTGCCAGTTACGCCAACTGTTCGACCCTTTGTCTCTTCGACGTACTCAAGGATCCCTGCGAGACCCAGGATTTGTCCAAGCAACGACCCAAGGTGAACGCATTTTCATATCGATGTATATATATATATATATATATCGTGGATCGCTAATTAGTTGTCGGACGAAAAGTGACCGATAAGGCTGCGAAATGCAAAGGATCGATAGATCGATGTAATAGAGTAGTTTAATATTGGTAGAGTAAAGGGACTATGGGATGACACGATTAGCGATCGAGCATAATTTAATTTTTGATTATTAATGTTTTATGATCGTAGGTCGTGAAAGCTTTGGAAGCGTACATAGAAGATTATCGAAAAGTTTTAATGGCTCAAACGAGTTCACCTACGGATCCCTGTTCGTTTCCGAAATATTTTAATGGCTCGTGGATGCCCTGGAGGAAGGATGATATATTGCCAGTATCTACTGTCTGCCAACACGTGAATGGCAAGCTGTAATTACATTTTCGACAGTATTTGTTGTTTTTCTTTTTGTAAATAATGCATTAAATTAATAAAATCTTTTTATTTTATTATCTTTGGTAATTGAATTTCCCGCTTTGATTGTATGATTTTATTCTGAGTTAGTCCACTCTGAGTTTATGAGCGTTATTCAAAGCGCAATAAAAGACAGTAATTGTTTAGGAAGACAAAGACCCAAGTTAAAGGCGTACGTCCCTATAGTCATTGAATGATTTAAACTAATTGTTATAAATGCAGTCATTGCCTTGACTAGGAGAATATCTAATTGAGATCAAATTTTTAATTGATACTACACAGAAAAATCACCAGTGTCAATACAAAACCAGAATTGCACACTCGCACACAGATAGTTTCTTTTAAAGTCGCACGAGAGAAAAAGGGGGATTTCACATGGAATCATAAAGCGCATAAATCAAAGCACGAAAAGTAGAGCAGAGCTCTGTCTCTCATTCATTTTTCAAAGCTCGCCGCTACCAATATTCCCAAAGCGGATATGGATATCGGAGCGCTTGGCTAGCACCGCGTAAAACCTTCAATCAATTTGTTATCGAGTTCACCGAACGCGCGCGATCGGTCCAGCGTTAATGGCCCGCGCAATAAATAAATAAAATATCCCCAACAAGATAAAAAGAGCATATTGAATTAAGCCCCTTATGAATTAAGCCCTACCACATATAGATGACACGGTCAATTAATACAGCTCTTTATATACAGGTATATGATACAATGTGCACAGAAGAGAGAGAGAGAGAGAGAGAGAGAGAAGGATCTATATATAAGCGAGAGTGTATTAGGCTTGCGAGGGTGGACGCAAAATGAAAAATTGTTAATCACGCTGGGAAGAAAGATAATTACTTAGCCGGGGTACGTTATATATACCGTATATCGCGCGCATATTATAAGCCGGCTTCCACCGTTAATTAGAGCCTCTCCGCGCGCCATCCCCCTGTGTACCTCCTGCTCCTGCAGGGCACAACCGCGAGATCTCTCCCCCCACCTCTCTCTCTCTCAGTCTCTCTCTCTCTCTCTCTCTCTCTCTCTCCGGAAGCGACTTAGAGCGAAGGAACGAGGAATATATAAGGGAGAAAAAAGGAGGCGCGAGGAGGAAGAGGGGACGGGGACCAAGTAAGAAACTCTCCCTCTTCTCGCAGCTCTTGCTCTTTGTTCGTCATTGTATAGGGATTATGCAGATGAGCTTGGTGGAAGCGCTCCTCTCTCTCTCTCTCTCTCTCTCTCTGTACATGTATTCCGAGCTGTGTGTATGTGTGTGCACGAGGTATATGCCGCCGCGAGGCGACGACTCGCTGATATAGCTTTAATGTGAGTGCGCGCGACCGCCCGGCGTGTGTGAAATTATGATAGAGAGAGAGAGAGAGAGAGAGAGAGAACAGCTCGTGCCGCGAGCTGCTGTTGCGATTTAAATTGAGCGCATTCGGATGCGTCGATCAATGCGACTGCGTATACGGTGGATGTATATAATGTTGCAATCGCTGTGCAACGATGACTCTGTTAAGACTGGATTATTATGGCTGCTTTTCTTCGCGGGATCGCGGCGGAAAATGTTTGTTATGGCTGATGTTGTATATCGTGCACTCTGCTGTTGAATGGATTTTGCAATAACGTTTGTGCTCCATTATCAACTTTCTCGATGAAAGAGTGATTTATCTCTCGAAAAATATAAAATACACCCTTACATATCAGTAAAATATACAGTACAGTTTCTTTTTCTGGTGTCAAGCGCGATTGTAATGCATCGATATGCCACCCTGGAGTCGTTCGCGTCCTGGCTTTTTCATCTATAATTTTAGGTACCCAGTTTTTCTTTGACTTTACGAATTATTTTTTTTGCTTAGCTTAATTTTTTGATTAAATAACATATATCACTCATTAAAGTACCCTCTGAACATGAACAAAACAAAATGAAGTCAAAATATTAAATAGATTTTTTTCAATAATAATTTTTTATCGATGGGGTCATATTGATCCCGGTGTGACAGCTATGTTATGTCAGATAGGTTTGGCAGCTAAGGGTTAAGAATGCCAGTCATTATTTTTTTCTTTTATAAAGGGTGGAAAATGATTATATCTAAGAAATAGCTATGCAAATTATTTGTGCTTAAATTTAATGTACAGTTTTGTAGCTGACCAACATTTATTTATAGAAATTACTCGGAATAGTCAATCATTAGGAATATACTAATGTATTTTAATTAATTCATAGATATTTATTTGCAACATGCAAATAGAACATGATTATGTTTATAGAATAGCAGCTGTAGCTACATAAATAATAATGAATATAATATATTATATTATTGTACATATTTAATTATCGTTTGTGTTGCAAGAAAGTGCTAAGGTGAATTCTAATGGCCCAAGCGTTTATACCCAAGGTTTGAAGGTAGTGGTGTAAAAAAATGATATAGAACAAAAATCGATGTCAGAATAATGAGTTAGAATTTGAATTGTGGAAAGAACATGATCTACTTACACTCCACATGTGCAGATACCAACGGGACGTCCACAATGATGACAATGATTCTCATTTAATTTGCTGTTGTTTTTAACGATTTGCTCTATTATGTATAATAAAATGCAAAGTGTTAATCATTCAAATGATAATTCATAAATGATTCATGAGTGATATTTCAAGGAATTAAAAGTAAGTATAGGCTTATTAGTTTTTGTCTAAAAGTTATTCATTTATTAGTATACGTTCTTTTCTAGCAGGAATAAAAAATAGAATTTTAATATTGTAAATTATGAATAAAAACCCTTTTTTTAAATGTCGAGCGCGGTAAATTATTATCGTAAATAAGAATTAAATCATTAATAATAGGGTAAGATAGGCCCGAGAGACTTCACAAATATAAAGTTGCAGTATTAACAAAATGTCAACGTACCATCAACGGGGACAGCGTAAATGGAACTGATCACTGCGGCAATCAAAAGTAAGGATACGAGAACCAGCTTCATTTTGTTACTTTTAATTTTTTTCTCACTAGCGCGGTTTAAGTTCAGCAACAGCTACTCAGCGACAATACTCAGTCTGAATGATCGATCTTTATACATATCCGCTCTTACAAGCTTCCTTAGGTGTCATATCTTATTGAAAGAAAAGAGACAGGGGATTTACTTACTACGAATTTACTACGAAGATGAACGACACAGTTATCATAAAGATACATGTACTTCCCCGTTACAGAAGAACGCAAACGGAGACGGTTTGTATTTTTATTGCATAATGCTGCATTATTTTCTTATTTTATCTCTGCACCGAGTGAACTCTTTTCTCTTCTTATATGTATATATTATTTGTTTTTTCTTATGACTTAAATCGCACATCTGAATATATGTTATATGGCTAATCTTACTGTAGAGACAACCATACCAACTACATTTCAATAATAATATTAGAATAATACAAAGATTTGTATCTTTTTTTATGTATAAAATATACTTTAAAATTTAGTGCATTTATTATTAACGAACAGTTTGTTGTATTCTACGTTTTCAGCTAATTTCCGCGTTTTTAATCGTTTATCCACTGTTATCT
>UELU01121579.1:0-13510 GCA_900490025.1 Megastigmus dorsalis | reverse complement strand
ATTATTTTCTTATTTTATCTCTGCACCGAGTGAACTCTTTTCTCTTCTTATATGTATATATTATTTGTTTTTTCTTATGACTTAAATCGCACATCTGAATATATGTTATATGGCTAATCTTACTGTAGAGACAACCATACCAACTACATTTCAATAATAATATTAGAGTAATACAAAGATTTGTATTTTCTTTTATGTATATAATATAATTTAAAATTTAGCGCATTTATTATTAACGAACATGGGATTTATAAAAACTCTTACAAATATTTTTTCATTCCTCTTCTTAACTTAAATGATTATTAACTGCGCTAGACATAATAAATTAACTATATATATTTTGTCCGAAAAATAAAAGTTTTTCATCCTTATGTAGAACTCTCATTTTGGTCATTTTTATTTATATTCGAATCCAAACAAAGGTAATGTAAAAGTTACTAAATAATTAAAATAGACTTAATGCATCAATGAATGCACACTTCACTTAACTTTACTTTTACAATTTTGTCTCTTTACTATATTAGCTTAATTTTAATCCTTTAAATTGCCTTATCCATTAATTTAAGATTTTTGGTTTTTATGTGTTTATTAATTACAAAAGTTGTATATTTTTTATGACTATTTCTTTCATATTCATTAATACGAGTGGAGACTTTCCTTTTCGTTTCACCAACATAGTTAGCATTACAATCTTTACATTCTATTTTATAAAGTACATTATTCTGTTCATCTTTATCGATCTTATCTTTGCCCCCTTTCATTGCATTACTTAAATTATTAGATATTTTTTATACAACCTGAATCGAATGCCTTTTCAATTTTTTGAAAATGTTCTCATAGAATTTCTTCACATATGGTATTATCATTCTCATGAGTGCGAGTTTCATTACATTATTGTTATTTGAATCAATTTCTTCTGGCTGTTCATCATTACTATTATGTTTTGAATAGAGTCCATTTGGTGTTTATCCATATATAATTTATATAACAAAATGATTGTGAATGAGTTTTTAAAATCGGTGACTAAGTTCAGAAAAAGGAGAACACAAGGTAGGAAAGGTTTCTCTGCTTTCTTTAATTACTTCTGCAAAGTATAATAATTCAAAACATTTACTTATATTACCTTTATATATTTTAATTAGAAATAGAGCCCTTCGACGTAACAATTGGAATGTAGTGACGAATAATGATCAATTATGACAATAACGTATTTAAATGAAATTATATGTTTGTAATTGTGTAATTTGAAAAATGTAAACTTATATGATATGCATTAACAAACAATCTAGACTAGAAAAGGGCGATAAAACAACCGCCGAAACTTCGTTGCTGAACATCAATAAAAGAAACATTGACTAGTAAGACAACCGTATTTGATCTTTATTTGAATGTACAAAGTAGCGAGTGGTTTGAAGGATGTATATAGAACATGAATATATTTACAAAATTACAGTTGTGGTCATGGTTACTATATAAATATTAATAAAAATATAATATATTATATTATTGTACATATTAAGTTATCGTTTGTGTTGCAAGAAAGTGCCAAGCGGAGTTCTAATGGCCGAAGCGTTTATCCCAAAGGTCTTTGAAGGTAGTGCTGTAAAAAAAATGATATAGTACATAAATCGATGTCATAGAATAATGAGTTAGAATTTGAATTATGGAAAATACATGATATACTTACACTCGACATTCGCAGATACCACCGTTACACCTTCCACCGGCTTTACCCATACTTAAACAATTGGCTGCGCAAGCGGAATCACCTACAACACCTCCAAAGCTGAGGAGGTCGCAGGTAACTCTGCGTTGTCTGATACCTTGATTGTCTGATTCGTATTCAGCTTCGAAGTCAATAATTTCGTGAGCATCTGCGAATTTGAAAAAAGTAATTAATGGATTGTACATTAAAACAAAATTATTCGTATATAGCTACGCTAGTCGTTGCACATTGCAGGTACGAAGTTTTGTACATAATCTACAATTTGTTTGAAATTAGTTGTAAAAAATCTTTAGGATTTCATTAAATTCTTTAGTCAGAATTGTAAAATTCAATGGGGCAAAGATGGATCCTAAATGTATAAGTTTTAGGTTGGAGTGAGTAATTAATGTGGTGAAAACTTTTAATCAATGATTCTTCACAAATAATGAGTTTTTTCATTACCCAATGTGCATAAGCCAGTCAAAAATGTTTATTTCTAATTTAGGAAATCGCTTTCAGTCACCTTTTGCACATTGAGTAATCTCTAAATATAAAAAAAGGAAAAACCACTTTCTAACACGTTAGATATTGAGCCAACCTTTTGGATCGAATAATTTAATACTCAAATCAGTTATCGTTTATTCTGCAATTGTCTTTAAATATTTGCTCTATTACGTACATAGTACAATAAAATATAGAATGTCTATAATTCAAATGAAAATAATTTTAATTTACTGATAATTTAAGTGGTTAAAGTTTTTGCGTGGTTAAGGGGACGTCGGAGTTACTAAAATTTTAAATTTCCCGCCCTTATAACATAGAAAAACTCACAAGGTATTTCAAACCTTTATCTTTATCAAATTATTATATATTAACCAATTAACTTGAAACTTTAAATCATAATAAATGAAGCGCGCTCAGCCCAGGAATTACCGATAATTTATTAAAGTAAATGTAATATTTTTTGTTTGAAACATACTTGTAAAGTCAGAATCATGCCATCTCCTGGATTAAATTGAAATCAGTAAAAATTTGAAAAGTTTGAAAAACTTCATGCTGGTAAAACACCTTTTAGTATTAACTTTTATCGATAAGTTATACATTAGGAATACATTTATTAATCTCTTTTTTTACTGTACATTTCTTATAAAGAAAAGTGTTAATACGTACTGTAAACTATGAATAAAAACAATTTTTCCAAATATAAAGATTCAATATTAACAAAATGTCAACGTACCATCAACGGGAACAGCGTAAGTGGAACTGATCACTGCAGCAATCAAAAGAAAGGATACGAGAACCAGCTTCATTTTGTTACTTAATTTTCTTCTCACTAGTGTGGTTTAAGTTCAGCAACAGCTACTCAGCGACAATACTCAGTCTGAATGACCGATCTTTATATATACCCGGCACTTACGTGTTTACTAAGGCGTCATTTTATTGAAAGAAAAAAGATAGGGGATTTACTTGTTTAGATACCGCTTATTCAAAGATGAGCGACGAAGTTGTCATAATGATACATGATACATGTACTTCCCCGTTACAGAAGAACGCAAACGGAGATGCGCTGTATTTTTATTGCATAATGCTGCACTATTTTCTTATTTTATCTGTGCGCCGAGTGAACTCTTTTCTCTTCTTATATATATTATTTGTTTTTTCTTGTGTCTCAAATCGCACATCTGAATATATGTGATATGGCTGATCTTACTGTAGAGACAACCATACCAACTACATTTCAATAATAATATTAGAATAATACAAAGATTTGTATCTTTTTTTATGTATAAAATATACTTTAAAATTTAGTGCATTTATTATTAACGAACAGTTTGTTGTATTCTACGTTTTCAGCTAATTTCCGCGTTTTTAATCGTTTATCCACTGTTATCTTGAAAGGAACTGATTCTATGAAAATGTTTATAACAGAGAAAAGTTTAGTTTTTTTGGCTCTACAATTTTTACATTTAACACTTTTATGAGAAATTAATATATTTGATGTTAAAACCCAAAAAGAGGTCTTTTTTAGCACTTTCCACAGTTTTACCACTATTATCTTGGAAGGAATTGATTTTAGAAAAAAGTGTTAAATAGAAAAAAGATGTATTTCTTTTAGTTTTTGCACTTCATCTATTACTTTAAGAAAAATTGTTTTTTAAGTTATAGCTAAAAAACGGTTTTTTTGCAATTTGTAAAACATGTGCCACTTCGAAGCCTTTAGATGGTTATGGTCCAAAATAGGAGCGTTTCTATATTCTAGAATATAATAAGTTAATCCCCAAAGTTTCTTGACAACATACATACATACATCCTTACCAAAAAAATGTTCAAAATCAATTTTTATCGTAGTAGTAATTTGTTTTGTGCTAAAATATGTGACTTTTGTACTTTAACATTTTTGCGATGACGAAAGTATAAGGTGTGTAGCGGTCATGCCTAAAAACTATTTCATTTTAATTATTTAATAATATTTTATAAGCCTCATTTATAAAAGAAGAAGTATATAATTTTAAATATTAAAAAAGGTATTTTAAGTCATGGAAAAAATAATGAATAAACAATTAAATCTAATTAAATAATTTTTTTTAAAGAACAACAAAATACATCAAAAATTTTCTATTATACCTATTTGAAAATAAATTAAATAATTTAGGAGTTATAATACATTAAAAAAATGAAAAAACTAACAAAGCTTTAATAATTTATTTATTTATTATTTTAAATAGTTAAAAAAAATTACAATCGCGAGACGTATAAAAATACTAATTATACATATAATTGAAAATATAAATTTTCATGAACATTATTTCATTTTTATGGCCTCTACTATTGTTGGTAGATGTCCGATTTTTATCATAAATATATTTTTTTCTTGTACTAACTCAACTAATTAATTTTCATTTTAACCCATATTATGAAAAAAAAATTCATTAAATTTTAATTATTATTTTCAGTGAAAAAGGATGCATATCAAAACACTATATCTTCGCCAATAATAAAAGAATGACGAAAAATATGTTAACGTATAATATCTCAAAATCTAGGTAATTAAAATCCCTTTACATGTATTTTCAGATTTAAAACATTTTGACAAGAACCTATATAAAAGCAGTAAAAAAATTAAATTATAAAAATCTATTTTTCATCATAAAACAAAAGAAAATCACCAAATAAAAAAATTATTTCTCAGCGGAAAATGACAAAAAAAAACATACAAAACGTGAGCTGAAACATCAGTCAGCCACCCAGATCTGAGATATATTGCGACATACACACACATTATTGCATATATCTATTAAGTGCTGACATACATTAAAAAAAGAAAATAAGCAAAATTGTTGCCATTGTGTATGAAAACCAAGTAGCCATGAACATAATTTTAGAATACAGTTTATTGTATAATTGCATTTATGCATTTCTTCGTATCTGTAGCATTTCTGTGCGCTGTCTCGAAGTAATCAAAGGTGGGATTCATTTTGTAAGTTTACATAGTCTTCCGGCTCAAACTATATGAAGAGAGTAAAATATAAAGACTCCCCCTCATGACAGGGAACAGGAATTTTGGCTTGGTGCACAGGCGCGGGCCGCGCAGCTGCCATAAATCACAGTGGCTGGTCTGGAAATGACGTGAAAACCGAGCGAGCACCAACTGCCAGTTCACGGCTGTGCCTGAGTGACTCGTGCGTGCGAGTATCACGTGAGAAATTTTCGCGATGCGTGACATTTGTTCTCTCTCTCTCTCTCTCTCACTCTCTATCTCTCTCGGCGCACACTTGTAACTAAGCGCGGTATGTGCAGTGATATCTTGACGAGATTTCGCGTAGGACGATCTAATGCCTTTCAGAGATTGAGCTATTCTTTCCCATTGTTCGTCTCTTGCGTGCAGACTTGCGTTTTTAGAGCATTTATTATGCAACGAAGAAATGTTTCTTATAGTACGTGACATTTTCTTTGCTTTGCGATTGTATAAAATAGTTGTGGTTGACTTCAAAATGTCTTTTTGATGGATAGATTTGGAGGTGGCTACAAAACGACTGATTTAGACAGTCAGTATCAGTGACTCAATTTATATATAAGCTGTACACCCGATTGAGTTAATTATTAATTTCAATGCAATTTTTTTTGTAGTAATATATAATTCATTTAGTACTTTGTTTATACCATTACTTGTATGCAGAGATAAATCTTACAAAAGCTACGTTTAAATGCCTTGATAATTTAATAGTATAAATTTCATCCTTTTATTTTGACATAAATACGTAAGTTCGATATCTTATTTATAAATAATAATTTAGACTTTTAATAATAAATCAACCTCTTGTTACTACATTCTTTTTACTAAAGATATATCTTCATTCAAATGCAAAATGTTACGTGTGCTTCCAAGAAGTATTAACTCGTATAGATCAAAGTTGCAAACAATTATAAAATAAAATTAGGAACAAATTTATACCTTCATAATGTATAAGACCAAACTAAACAAACGAATCAACTTGAATACAAATGATATTTAGCAAAATAACGTTATTACTAGTACTCTCTATAAACAAAGTTGATTTCCTCAGCAAATCCATCATTCTTGAAGTTTGGTATTCCCTAAATCTGTTTAGGGAAACCCTCGCCGAAAACTTTTAAACAGGCTGGTTTCTCACGGCTCATTTGGCGATTTTGTCTGCTCTCAACTTCACTCGAGAGTTAGGAAAAAGAAAGTATCTGAATGGAACGTGCTTTAAGCTTTTGTATAATAAAGTCTAGTCTCTCATTTTGTTTCGTTATATATTATTTAAACTACTATACAAGTTGTGTATTGTTTTGAATACGTCACATGTCATTTATGCATGAAAATGTAAATTACTAAATGATTCATATATGTAGTTAGTCTTGTCAATGATAAACTAACACTTAGGTATCCTAAAAATAAGTATTCACCAATAAAACTAAAAATTAATACAGAACGGGCTTCATGGTAAAGGAACAAGGACTAATAGTCAGCGATGTCTTTACCGTAGGATATAAAAGATTTTATTAACATTTGTTTACCACTGATTTTCTCGCGTAGAGGTATAACATTTATCGCTGAAATTAATGCATTCAAAATTCAATCTGTATACAGCGTGAATCCAAATGATTATACAGCTTAATCCTTCCCTTACCACACGCAGTCGCCTATATAAAAAGTAAGACGAAAACGGGGAAGGTCAAATGATAATTAACATGCGCGGGGGAGAGAAAGAAAGAGAGAGAGAGAGAGAGAGAGCGAACGAAAACAAAAGGGCAAAAAAAGAAAATTGACGAGGCGGCGCATGTATTTAATCGAAACTTTGCCTTTGGCTGTTGCTTGCGCTGCTCCGGGGGCCGTTGAAGAGGATGAGAGTCTGCTCGCCCGCAGAGAGAGAGAGAGAGAGAGAGAGAGAGAGAGACAGAGAGAAAAGGAACGAGCGAGGTTGGAGTGAAGGGCACTATAAAGTCGAAAGGGGGTGGCGCGCGGGGGCAGGGTAAGTCGCTTTTAATAGTCGAGCAGCAGCGGCAGCGGCAGCGGCAGCAGCAGCTGCCACCGTATTTATCTACGGATCGTTCGTTGTTTGATATTTCATGGTCCTTGCGAATAATGGCAGGAAATTAGCCGTCTCCATAAAGCGCAGAGAGAGAGAGAGAGAGAGAGAGAGAGAGAGAGAGAGAGAGACAAAACGTCCGCCCGGACGAAATGATCCGCGATGCGATATTATATATTGCGCCCGGCTCACTTCAGAGAGCGACTTTCATTCTCTCTCTCTCTCACACACTCTTGAGATTGTCTCTATTCTATATCTCTAACGTTCGTCTGGGTCTCTGCATTTACAGCCAAGCTAAACGTAAATAATGAGATTTTCATTTGGCGTGTGATATTCTTGTTCTCGATATCGGTCCGAGAAAATGGGAGTTTCACCCGTCTGAGATGCAACGACAAATTATAGTCAAAGGCGAATATTTACAGGAGTGAGGATAAGTAACAGACAGCATGGCATAATTAATTCTGAAAAAATATTATCAATGAGTAAAAATATGGTAATAAAGCCGTTTATTATTATTGGTACAGATATTCTATTCATGAATGCGATGCCATTATTATCGATTTTTTGTAAGTATCGATTGTTACGCAGGTTTTAATGCAATGTATGCAGACTGACAGTTAATTGACTTTGGTTGTTTTAATTTTCCTCATATTCAAATCGAATTTAAAGTGACGAATGGAGGTTGACCATCAATCGACTTTATTCGATCCTAATAGATAGATCTTTATCAATGCTAAAAATAATAACAGAATATCAATTGACTTAAATCGACATAAATTAGTGCTATTTTAATCAACTTTAATGCAATAACTGTAAATTGACCTTCAATCAACATGAACCGATTTTTCTAGATATATATATATATATCTAACTGAATTTTGTTTAATGCTACGCTAATGTAGATGAAGCGGATCAGTCGACTTGAATCGACATAAATCAGTCCCAAGATGGGTACCGATTGATCATTACTATACTGTTGATTCCAGTAATAATAGAATCTACTCAAACTGAATGCGAATAATTTATTTATATCTGAATTTATATTTCTATCGACTTTAATCAATATTAAACTTTACCCAAAAGCACACTTTATTGAAAAAATAATCGCATTTGAGTTGTTAAATGTCCTTAAAACAACAATATTTAGAAAAATTGTAATAGTGTTCAAATAGATAATTTTTATGAAATATTGTAATATTGGAAAAATATTTATAAATTATTATTTTTTTTTTTTGTTGTTTATATTAAATGATTTCTTAGTGTAGAGCAGTTTTCGAAAAGTATAATATTATAGCATTAAAAAAGTATTTGTAAAGCATTCTTTTTTTTGATTTTGATTGAAAAAGATTTTCAACTCACAGGTCTAGAAGGTACGATCCTGTCCATGAGATTTTTTTCATAAATAAGTTTATTTAAAATTAAAATTAATTAGTTGTATGCTTACATTTAATATTATAAAATAAATAATATACATAAATGTTGAATACAAAAATTAATAAATATTACAACTTTAATTATTATTTATATGTCTCGCACAAAAGGACTAAATGATTACTTTGTGAGTACACGAAACTTCACTTTTTCAATTAATCATTTCTAAATATTAAAAAAAAAAATACTTTAAACATACTTTTTGAATAGTTACAAAGTAGACACTCGTAAACGTTTTAAATAATCAGAATGATTTTTTTCAATACTTTTTAAATAGTTCTTGTAATCGAGGATTTAAAAAGATTTTTTTAATACCAAACATAGACTGTTAAAAAAGAGTTAGATAAAAATTTTTTTTCTTGTTAGACTAAATCATTTTATACAGCAACTTGAGTGTTCAGTGCTGATGCTAACCAAAAAAATTTTTCTTATAGAATATATGCATTGCCCTAAAAAAATATAAACTTTTTTCCTTGTTTCTTTGAGGAAACTATTGGTAAAATATAAGCGCATCACAGGTAAATGTTAATCTAGTGTACACATTAACCTGTTTGATTCCTGGAGCTCATTCAACGTTATCATCGTTATCAGTTATTTCAATTAAAAGCATTCAATTGTTCATTCGAACTAACGAAGCGATCGTTTACTATAAATACGGTATCCACCGCCATCAGATTCAGAAGCAACAGTTTCACTAAACAATAAAAATGTTCCCTCGCTACTTTTTCGCTCTTTGCGCTCTTGTGCTGTTTGTTTCTATCGTGAACATCAGCGCCGAAGAAGAGGAAGAAACTATAGATGAGATTGAACCTCGTAACCCCGTAAGTTATATTCTACTATTAATTTTTTTTTATTCTACATGTTCTTCGAAAATCACATCTTTCATTAATAGTTAATAATATATCTAAAAGACACTTTAAAACTATTAAGCAAATATGTGGTAAAATGAATATAACATTTCAAATTGTAAAGTCGGTTAAGAATGACCATCTGGAATACATTTAGAAATTCATATGAATTTCTCGTGAATTTCTAGGTGAAATTCCAAGTCATAGATATTTGCAATTAATTACGAAACTTCAAAGTTCACATAGGTTTGGTAATCATCTTTGGTGTTACCCTATGCGGTGATGACACCCAAATTGAGGAATTAAGCTTTAATATTCAAATTTCTAATATTACAACTAAATTAAAAAAAAGTTTAAAATTTGAATATTAAAGCTTAATTTCTCAATTTGGGTGTCATCATCCGCATGGGGTAACACCAACGATGATCACCAAACCTACGTGAACATTGAAGTTTCGTAATTAACCCATTAACGACCAAGACCCCGAATTTTCAACAACTTTTTCAAGGCTTTTTTCAACTAAAAAAAAAGGTTTGAAAAAATTTGAAAAAGATCATATCCGACGTATTTTGAGCTGTTCTTTCGAATGCGGAAGATGACACCCAAATTGAGAAATTAATCTTTAATATTCAAATTTCTAATATCACAACTAAATTAAAAAAAAGTTTAAAATTGAATAACAAAGCTTAATTGCTCAGTTTGGGTGTTATCACCCAAATGGTAATACCAAAGATCGTTACCAAACGTAATTTGAAACGGATTACCATGTTGATCGGTGTGGATTCAATATGGATTCCGTATGAAAATTCGCGAGAAATCTATATATTAATTTACGTATGAAATCAATATGTTCACTTTCTACCGAGAAGCTATAAGAACTTATAAAATATATAAACTCAATCAATTTTTATTTGTTATTATAACGGCAACCAATAATAAACTTATCACAATACGAAAATGTTAACAGGCATTAGCGATCGCTGTGCGCGTACTTGCAGCAGCTTTCAGGTGGGCCGCAAAACACTGTCTGCAAGAAGCTGCCAACAACTGCAAGCAGCACTGGAAAAATCCTAAGAATCTCGTCAACTGCGCTGTATGTATTGCTTTATTATTAACATTTTTATGCGGTAAGAAATAAATAATTTTAATTTGTCATTTGTCTTTCAGAGAGGATTCTTAGAGGCCAACAAGGGCAGATGCGCTATTGGTTAATCAACACTTCTAGTCTTTTTTCATTAAACATTATTTAAAAGAATAGTTTTTGAGCGTCAGTGTAATAGAATTATGTTTCAATAAAATTTTCTTTATACAATTTCACATTTTATCATTCCTTAAACCAGTTCGTAATATTATATATAATGAAGTACTAATCAATACGTTTAAAGCAGTGATACTATCGAAACTAGACTACGGGAGTATAATTTATGGCTCATCAACACACTCCAATTTGCTAGAAACAGTCCAAAATAGTGCTATCAATATTGGCCTGGGAGCCTTTCACACGAGTCCTACTCTCAGCATGATAGCAGAGAGTAACATGATGGCTCTCTGACAGAAGAAAAGTACTAATGTGCAAGCATGCATGCAAAATTGCTTCCCTCCCTCATAGCATAACTTTCAAAACTATATTCGAAAACGAAGAAATCTCCTATTTTGAATGTTCAAACACCCCTAAACCTTTCGCAAAAAACTTGTAAATCTATTAATAGACCTTAACATAAGTATTCCAGACATTATTATTCAATTACAAGCTCCTCCTCCAATAGCAACATTCTATTTAAAAATACTAGCAGATAGCACGAGTATACAAAACCCACTAGAAAACCATCAAATTTTTACTTGCTACCATACAACAAAAATTGCAACTGGCATTTCTGTAATAACTCGAACAGAAAACTTAAAATACTCGCTTCCACCGCAAATTAACAGTAATCTTATCCAGTACTGGACCCTAATAAAAACTCTAGAATGCATAGAAAAATCTAACGAAATGAACTTTGTAATCTTTATCCAATCTCAAAACCTAATAGAAGATCTAAGAAACCCTTAAACAAAAAATATATTGATAAACAACATTCAAAAGAAACTTATAGATCTAAATTCAAGAAATGTAACAGTTGCCAAGCCACGAACCAACAATAAACAACAACAGGATAAATTAGCTCAAACACTAGCTATAGAGGCATCACAAAAAAGCCTCACTGAAACAGATCCTCCTATCACACCAAAAATCGCAGCAGTAATAATTAAAAGCGTAATACAAGAAACCTAGAATATGACATGGCTATCAAGCAAGAAAACTTTTCTCCGCAAAATAAGAGACAACATCCACGATTCTAGTCCAGCAATACAATTTAAAAGAAGAGACCAAATAGTTATTAATAGAATACGTATCAGCCACAGTAGTCTCACACACTCCTATCTGCTAAATAAAGAGGAAAATCCTAATTATGATCTGTGCGACACAAAACTATCAATCGAACACGCACTCATTTACTGCCATAAAAACATAGCTGAACGTCGAAATTCGAGGATAAATGGAGACATCAAATTATTGTTAAACTCAAAAGAAGAAATCAAGAAAGGGCTACAGTTCCTGACAAAGTCAAACATCATTAACAAGATTTAATATATTATGCTTATTGTATTCTGTATTTCAGTCGCTAATAACTCTCTAGTTGATGTGACTATAAATAAATAAATAAATAATAATATATATGATGCTTATACATATTTATGTATAATAATTGATTCGAAATAATACTTCGAATTAATTGTTCAATTTATACTGCAATTTCATTGAGTATGTAATTCGCATTTACCAAAGAATTAAAAAATCACTTTCACCAAGATTAATAATGTGCAAAATAAAATGTATACAATTAAATAGAAATACTTGTATGGATAAAGCAGAATTTATTGAACACCATAGAACTATAAGTATAACAATCAATTTGTTGCGTGCTTTGCAACGTTCTGGAAACTTTGAATCTACACCTTTTTAATCAGTGTCACACACTGTTAATTAAGAATTATTCTCAGTTTTTCATAAAGTATTTACAATTAATATAATCGCACACATATATAACTAATAACATCAGATGCTAAGAAGTCTAGTATTTTCCCGAACCTCGCAGATTATACTTGGTAACGTGTAAATTTTAGTGAGCAGTACAGCAAAGTTCGAGAGATGAGTGGAAGTGTGTATAAACTGTAATAACACAGCCCCACGAAAAAAAAAGTTGTATGTGCGAAAGATACCACCATGATATCTATACGTTTTCGAGGTCGCTGATTCCGAATCCGAGCTCTATTTGATCCGATCAAGTCAGGGTCATGGTCAGGTCAAAGTCAAATCCAGAAAACGCATTGCAAAAAAAGTAAACCAGTATATTTACATGTTTTTGGGATGCATACTCTAAAAGAGCATCTTTCTCACTTAATTTTTTTTGCTATACCGGACTCGTTTATCACAAAACGATCTAAGGAGTGGTTTCCTTTTGCGTTTCACACCTTTTTTCTATGCTTCTCTCTTTAAGTTCCAGCAGAAATCTGCCATCATATTGACATCCCATTGCACTTGATACCGTCTTTCCATCTCTTTGATGTCTTGATGGAATCTCTCTCCTTGTTCTTCACTGCAAGCTCCTAAGTTGATTAGGAAGTAGTCAATGTGAGAGTCAAGAAAATGTAATTTCAAGTTCATATTGCACCCTAACGCCCCGAAATTTTCAACCATTTCAGCTACTATTTCTTTATATTTTTTACTTTTTTTATTGCCCAGGAAATCTTTTACAGTTCCTTTAAAACTATTCCATGCAGCTTTTTCTGTATCATTCATGTGCTCAATAAAACTATCATCTCTGAGCATCTTTCTAATTTGTGGCCCATCGAAAACGCCTTCTTTCAATTTTGCTTCAGATAGTTTTAGGAATTGTTGTTTTAAGTACTGGTAACATTCACCTTCCTTAGAT
>UELU01121578.1:0-20736 GCA_900490025.1 Megastigmus dorsalis | reverse complement strand
AGTATATATATATATATCATACATATGTATATAGGTATATATCATGTATATATATATATATATATAGATGTATACGTATATAAAAGGTCACTTATGCTGACACTTTTCAACATGCAACATCACTTGTGCTGACACGGACGGACTTATGCGGACGTCAACATAATGTCAAAATTTTTTCTGTAGTACAACAGTACTTATGCGGACTCTTCAGTATTTTAAGGGCACTTGTGCTGACACAAAAAAAAATTTTTTTTACATTTTTTGATAATTATTTCTGCACTATTAGAAGCGGGCGCCGCAGGCGAACAACATTGGGGGTCGGGGGTTGTGGGGATTTAGGTTATTATACAATTATAATATATATATATGTATACATATGACATATATATGTATCGAAACAGTTTTTTGAGATTATCTTAAAAATTTGCCACGGTACCCCTATTTTTTTTTTGACGAATTCGGATTCAGCGGGAAAAAATACATAAGAAAAAGTTAGTCTCCATCCCAGAACCACATACTTTTTTTTTGTGGGCCTGTGTAATCACAGGCCCAAAAAAAAAGTTTCCTGCGCGGTAAAAATGACCACGTGAATTTCATGTTTTTGGGGTCGTTGAATACGAATCCGTGGTCCATTTGACCCGGTCACGTCAGGGCCAAGGTCAGGCCAAGGTCAAATTCAGAAAATAAATCGCAAACAAAATAAACTAGTATATCTATATGTTTTCGGGGTCGCTGAATCCGAATCCGTGGTCCATTTGATCCGCTCACGTCAGGGTCAAGGTCAGAAGAAGGTCAAATTCAGAAAATGTATCGTACAATTCAGGTTTTTTGCGTAGTAAACTATATAATTTCGTTAAAATGCGTTATGAATTCCATGTATTTTTTCTCGCTGAAAACAAATCCACAAACCGATTAACCCCTACACGTCAGAATTTTTTTCTATCCTCAAAAAATACCTCAAAATCCACCAAAACCATCGAACACATTGCTTTATCTGTAAAACTATCTCTAAAATCCCATAACCACTCAATCCCACGACCCGTAGATACCTCAGGACCTTACCTCGATAACCCGGGACATTGACCAATAAAATCCGATTATCCCACAACCCGATAACTCCATAACCTAAGAAAATCTGCTCTTCCTTACTCTTTTATCCTCAAATCACCTGTGAAGTGGATTGCGTTTGTGCATTTTACTATTGTCAGTGTTCTCTCTTTTTAATGTCCAACAGTAGTCAGCCATCATATATGCATTCCACGTACCCTGATAACGTCTTTCCATTTCCTTCATATCTTGATGAAAGCGTTCTTCTTGTTCTTCGCTGTAATCCCCAAGATTTTGTGGGAAGTTATCAAGATGCGAACCGAGAAAATTCAACTTGTTACTCATCAAACAGCCCAATTTCTCATAGTTTTTGAGCATTTCGATTACCAATTTTCTATAGTTTCAACTCTTGTGTTCAACAAAATCTTGGGGATTACAGCGAAGAACAAGGAGAACGCTTTCATCAAGATATGAAGGAAATGGGAAGACGTTATCAGGGTACGTGGAATGCACATATGATGGCTGACTACTGTTGGACATTAAAAAGAGAAAACACTGACAATAGTAAAAAGCGCAAACGCAATCCACTTCACAGGTCATTTGAGGATAAAACAGTAAGGAAGAGCAGATTGTCTTAGGTTATGGAGTTATCGGGTTGTGGGATAATCGGATTTTATTGGTCAATGTCCCGGGTTATCGAGGTAAGGTCCTGAGGTATCTAAGGGTCGTGGGATTGAGTGGTTATGGGTTTTTAGAGATAGTTTTACAGATAAAGCAATGTGTTCGATGATTTTGGTGGATTTTGAGGTATTTCTTGAGGATAGAAAAAAATTCTGACGTGTAGGGGTTAATCGGGTTGCGGATTTGTTTTCAGCGAGAAAAAAATACATGGAATTCATGACGCATTTTAATGAAATTATATAGTTTACTACGCAAAACACCTGAATTGTACGATACATTTTCTAAATTTGACCTTCTTCTGACCTTGACCCTGACGTGAGCGGGTCAAATGGACCACGGATTCGGATTCAGCGACCCCGAAAACATATAGATATACCAGTTAACTTTGTTTGCGATTTATTTTCTGAATTTGACCTTGGCCTGACCTTGACCCTGATGTAACCGGGCCAAATGGACCACGGATTCGGATGCAGCGACCCCAAAAACATGAAATTCACGTGGTCTGGTCTACCGCGCAGGAAACTTTTTTTTTGTGGGCCTGTGTAATGAGTGAAAATAGTGGAAGAAAAAAAGTGAAAGTGAGTTACCCGCGTGTTTAATTTTTGTTTTATAATTTTTGAAAATTTTTATATTGAATCCTTTTAAATTTTTCTGTGTTTTGATTCTTATTTACAGCGTTCTCATGAGGTCTTGATCTAACGATTCACGACGGAAAATGTTTTTTTAATAACAAAACAGTGTATTAGTTCATAAGTCTTTTAAGGTATGTTTGACTGTTTTCTTTGTGTCAAATATGGATTGTTTATAATTGAGAAATACAAATTTTTGTAATTAACCTGAAGAGGAGGGTATATGTTGTACACCCTCGAAACGTTATTAAGTTTTCTATTTTGCCTCTATATTGCGTTCTATGAAGATCAATCTAGCCTTACCACCTTTTTTTAAATTTTCATTGAAGTTAAAACAAATTTGAATCGCATCTAAAGCAATTACAAAATAATGGGCCTAGAGCTAAACTTTGGATTCTGCAGTATGACATGGTAATGGTAGCTAAAAAATTTATTGAGGGAGAACGCTGTGAAGATAGGAAATTACATTTCAATACTCTACAGCAAATGCTTCTGTATTTCCACGCTGCATTTTTAGTACGTAAAATGCGCTCATTTATATTTACAAGATATGCTAAATCTAAAGAATAAAATGAACGCGTTCGAAGTCAATTTATTTGCAAATGAAGAATCTTTCATAATTAGACATTCCGATAAACTATGGTCAGACATTTACAATGAGCAGGTTTTAATGAAATCTATGAAAAGTCATAGTGGATTAACACATGCACGCGGAATTTCAGATAGCGCTTTGTCCAAGTTGATACTTTCCAAGATTATTTTAGTTCACGTTTTCATTGAAATAGAAAACATCTGCAACGTTTCTTATTTATCGCCGGAGCAAAACGATGATACGCGAATTTCACGAATATTAAGAGGCACAAAAGATATAGAAAATTTAAGGCAATTTTTCAACACGCACGATCCATTTCTTATAATTGATCAGATAACGTCCATAGGTTTCGGCATCATAAGAGATATGAATATTAATTGCTTTCAAGCTTGGGAAATTGGTAAGGTAAATGTCCCGATTTCTGCTCATTTAAGCCCTGACGCATCAAATGAAGTGGTTTAGAAATTAATTTCAGTAACTCTTTACTAACCAAATCAGCCTATCGGATTAATCATTCATCCAATTTCTTTATGGATACTGTTAAAAGTCGTCTTAAAAGATTTAATACTAGTAATAGTTAAAAGAAAAGTATGCTAAAAATGTACCTATTTGTGCTCACTGAGAAAAGTCATCATTAAGACGTGTACCTATTATCTGTTCATCATTATTATTTACTTTTGATCATATCAGTTGTTGATTTTTAATGTATTAACATATTAATATGTGGATAAGTTTTATTATTTAACAATAAAAAATTTAAATGAAAAATCATTCTTTCATGAGCAGAAATAGGGACATGAAAACATCCACTTTCGTTTAACTTAAATTTGACTTTTATCAGATTTTGCGATATTTTTAGTTCAACAATAAGATTTTGTCATTCTATAAAATAACATTTATCTTTTACCTATTATGAGCTTAAAACAATCATATTTTTTGTAATAACATAAAAAATACGAGTGATTAGAAAGAGGGATGTGAGCAGAAATCGGGACCTTTACCTTACTATTTCTTTAAATAAAATTGTAGAAAATAATTTCGCACAAGGAAAATTCAAGCGGAAGAAGAAGGTTTTATTTCTTCAAATTTTTAAATCTTCTTTAAAAGTTAATTACGAATTCGAATCTGTTAATCTTTTGTTAATATTTCAAAGAATTTCTTTAAGTATAGAATGTATAAATAATAGTAGTTATCGTGCACTATGGTGCGTCAAAACAAACTTGACCTTGAGACAGGGTCATTAACCTCTGACCTCGAAGTAGGGATCATTAACCTCAGACAAGGACAGGTATGTTTTGACGCATCTTAGTGCCGCACACACACACATGCACGCGCACGAGCCATAGTGCCGCACACGCACACGCATGCGCACGAGCCATAGTACCGTACACACACACATGCACGCGTACGATCATGAATTTAAGATAAATAAATAATTCCAAATATATAATGATTAAGTGAGTGCGACGGAAGATTGGATAGGTCGGGGGCAGTGCAAGGTAAGTAGTCAAAAAATAGATTGATAAATATTTTTAACAACATTTATTGTCATTATTGTTATTTATGTACAGATTCATGTAAGAATGTAATCAGAGACCGTAGGTATAAGTTAGCAAATTCATACACGACGATATATATGTCTTCGATTGCCATACGTACATTAAGCTCCTTTAACCCTTAGCTAAGGAATTCGCTCAATTATTTACAAAACTATCATCGATAGATCGTAGCGCATGCTTTATGTTGCCGCTACTAAAATAAGTATATTGCGAATTTTCATTGTTCTGAATTTTATCTTTAACATAATTTACAAGTAAATCTAATATGCAATTAATACCTTTTGATACGCTTAGCAAATATTTTATTCTATATTCTATACATGGGCTGAGAGCTTTTAGCCTCTCAATGGTAAAACGCTTAAATACCAATGATTTTCGAAAATACTTCTTTGCAGGTTCAGCGCCATCAGCTTCCTATTCTCCATCAGGTATTAACTCAAAAGCCCTATCAGAGTAGCTTATCATGTATCTAATGGTGTACCCAGGAATAGATATGTGCTGATCTACCAGCTCTTCCTCGTTGTTCGCCCGGAAAATACTTATTAATATTTTCAAATTGCTGCTTGAGACCCTTCCAAGCATCGAGTGAGAAACGGAATCCAGAAAAGTATGATGATCCACTAATGCGTACAATCGGCTGGAAATCTTTCGACCCGGCAGAAGCGTTTTCCAAGCGGGCAAAGGAGATGTTCGGGCCATACATCAGAGGCAGAAGCTGGTGACAGCGGTATGCTTGAGTAGAAGTTGCCATTTTCCTCTTCTTCTTCTGTATTGATTAGACGACTGTTCGACGGTGGCGGTCGGAGACTATGTGTGATTACAATGCCTCAAGAAGCAGCTATTTATATGCCACAATCAGTAGCCCTGTTGGCGGGGAGCCAATGAGAGACTCTTTCTAGGGTGCTTATACGGCACTATCAAGTTATAACACGTTTAGGTTCAAATTACATATTGCACACCTCATCTACAAAAATTTTTGCACTTGCATCATTTTTAACCACGTTTGACGAGAAATTCTTCATGAAGTGCGTGTAACCCAATCCTGCGACTATATAATATAAAAACATTATGCAATACTGCCCGCACACAGCAGAAAAATAGCTTTGCAATTATAGGCTCTATTGTATCCTGCCTTTTGTAGCCGTGTGAATTTAGCCAATCCCTCAAGCGATAAGCATTGTTAAGCGCGCAGCTATATCTCAAATAGTAGGGTTTGATAGCGTGTTGAAGGCAATAATTTTCGCACCAGCCAATTTTGTCAAAAGACGGGCAGCTCTTCTCTAATTCGAGATTAACAACGGTTCGTGTCGTTAATTTGCTGAGCAAAGCCACTTTTTCTTTACCACGCACATATATTTTACCGGCTTTTTGAACGCTGATATCTTCTTCGTGCTAGTCTAATCCGTGATGATTAATGGTTCACCAATTATTCTGTCTCGCAATGTCTTTACTTAAAAATATCGAATTGCATTTTGGTGCCACTATCCAATACGCACTAAAGTCCCGATGCAAGGCTAAAATAGTAGCCTCTTTGAGAACTATTGCCTTTAAAGCACTGAAAATCAATTACCAAATCCATGATGTCCGTCTCTTTCGAGATCTGTGGCTAAACTGGCTCACAAGGCGCTTTGTCCGCGTATTTATCAATGTGTTCGCCATCTATCATCGCTTTTTCAACCACTATAATCGACCTATAAAGACCGCTATAAAGAACCTGTCTTGACGAGTCAATCTCCAATAAATTGTCCTACTCAGCATAAATCATGCAATTTACAGCAACAGTCAATGAGTGCTTTCATTGGCCGATAAATCAGGCGTCAATTCAAAGGCAAAGAGACAATACCCGTGGGCGGAACCCTCGCGTGTGATTCTATTCCCCAAATTCAAGAAATGCATACCTGTCCTCGAAAATAGGGTGTAATAGGCATCAACGTACATTCTACTGTCATTTTTAAAATTTGACTGTAAAGGCTTTGAGGGTATCTGCACACCATCAACGTACAGGCACAAAAAATTTATATAAAAGTTTTTCAAGTTGAATGGGTTGAAACTCTTGTCGCCATTGTAAGCCTTATTCTCCACAAAGCCAATAATGATTCTTTTCGGCAATTGATCGAGAATAACGTTATCTATCGTCTCCCCATGAACGCCATTGTGCATGGTTACAGCTTTAACCTCTACACGTGTAAGTGGATATTTTGCTGTTGTTTTGGATAAAGCTTTCTCGTGAGCCAGTAAAATGTGTGCGTTTATCTTCAATCGTCGAACAAATAGGGTTACTTCGGTAATTTTAACTGTATACATCCCTGAAGAATCCATGAGGCAGAAACTGTCTCGGGAGCGTACAAGTCGTACTCTGACCTCGACGCCTCCAAGTAAAAGACTATCTTGGTTAAAGACGTCACAATGCAAATGGCTGACCATATCAATTTTATCATTAGTCATAATATCTCGTCAGCTCACAAGGCCCTTATTATTATCTTGCAAGTTATCCATAAATCCTACTGTGTCGTCATACCATAAAACACTCGTCAAAGGAGATTTTTTTTGCCGCAGGGCCATAATTAAGCAAAGTTTCAATGTACGATCTGTAGGCATAGGCATTATTTGGTGGCGAAACAGGTTTCTGATTAAAGAATCCGTCAACCTGATTGAACAGTGAGTGCATAAAATTATGCACAGGCCCCACAGTTGCGTCTTCGGGTATTACACCAGTTGGCGATATGTGCACGCGCAAACTCAATACTGTATGAGCCAAATCCAGATACTCGACATTTCCCGGAATGGCAAAATTCTATTGGCGATTGACCGGTAAGCGACGATATCGGCTTGAACTATACCCAGTGAGAATTTTCGATAGCTGTCTGCGTCGTCGGTAATTCAAAGAGCGATAATTCAGACTTTAATGATTCACAAGAATGAGAGTGTAAAAACGCCATGTTGTGTCTATTTTAAAAAATATCTCGTACAGAGCGACGATTTATTTTTCCAGTCTGTTTCTTCCTCTTTGTCTTATCGTCTTTTCTACAATTTTTTTTCATCTTCTTCTGCTCTGCCTTTCACTTACTGTACAAGGAGATACTCTGTTCACCGCCGCCGCCACTGAGAGAATGAGGTTTCTGTGTCACGCGCCTTCTTTTATACTCCGGGTCATCTACCATATCTCTACTATCTGCCTTCATTTTAAAAAGTCTCGAAGTTTACGAAGTGACTCGGTGAGTGGGTTATGATGTATGCCAATGTCATGCACAATGTTGGCAGCACTGTGGATAGCCTCTTTACGGGCTTTCGCCACTCCTTCTTTGAGCTTTTCCTTAAGCACCTAACTGATAGGGGTATCTACTACTACTATAACCGCCAATACCTGTGGCGTGCGTCAGTGGGCTAAAATTAGTAGAATCGTCAATTTCACCACCCCCAGCACCACATTGTTCAATAAATAACTCTCTGTACGAAGACATTTTAACTGATACGCTTGAAGTGAAGTGTTACTGTGAATAGTCCGTAGTCGAATATCACGTGATCTCCGTGTTGATATCTTATATCTATCTCGATCGACGGAAATGAGCATGATAGCAAGGGCACATACGTTGGTGAGGGAAAGTTTGCAATCTGTGTGCTACCGTTAGTGTATGCATTTAGCCGAAGAGGTACAGCTCGTAGTAAAAGTGTGTATACATTGCCCGTCACGTACGGTTGACAAATACTACTATAGACCATCAGTACAGAAGGTAAACTATTTACAAGATTCATGGGCTGGTGGTCAATAATACAGTTTTCTTCCTTATCCTCTCAAGATATTAATTGATTATTTTCGAGACCCTGTATTCTGCACAATTTTTCCGATAGCGTAAAAGTAGGTATATAACCTGCGCAATCAGCGGTACAATTGCATGTAACTTGTACGTACTCGCCGCACTGTATTTCAGAATCTAAATGATCTTTCACATTACTCAGGCTATTTATTTCTGTCAGAAGGGTGCTAATGTCACGATAAACGCCGGGTTTCACTCCGTAGAATGTCTCAATGTCTTCCTCATAGTGCCTAAGTTGGTCCACTTTTCGATTTTCTCACGTACACAGCACCCTCCTTCTTATCGCCGCTTATGTACTGAAATGTATGCCCAGCCACCCTCGTATGCTTGACCAAAGGCTTTCCTAGCACTACTAACGCACACTAAATCACCAACGCTGTATTTAGGCTGACGTGATTGCTTGACATAGTAGCGCCTCCTCAAATTTTGACAGACTATGGACGCATTATATAAGGTTACTTTGGCAGATACAATTTTTATCCCACTGTGCCATGTATTATTGTAGGCCTCAAGAATATTATCTAGCACGTCTGTCTGTAAATATATAGGGTGTTGTGCTCTTATACCCACCAGAATATGCTGACGGGGCAGGCAGATTGTAATAAAGATGCTCAAGCGTCTTCTCCAACTGGCTTTCTTTTACTCACTGACCTTTTATTTCTTCTGCCATGCTTACTTGTAACAAGATTTCTAATGCGTTTATAAAACTCATCAAATGGAATTTTGCTAACCATTTTTACGTCGGTAGGGGACGCACAACCATTAATTAATTTTTAAGCCTAGTCAGGTATTAGTTTTGTACGGTTCAGCTGTCTGCAAGGCAGCGTTGGGCTTTATGGTATGGCGAATAATTATACGTAATATTAGAACTATGTGCATATTAGATAGGCTCTCGATAATCGTTTGCGTCTTGGGTGTTAGGGCGACTAATCGTTGAGTTTTTCCGGCGCGAGAGTCTCGATGGTTTTATTGCATGGCGAGCGTCTCTAAGGTTCGGCGCCGTGTTTTATGATTCTGAAGTACACATGGCGGACACACGGATTCTTCGGAACGGTCAGGGATCATTTTTGTGGGCCTCAACGCTGGGTGGATTTGATAATATTTCAGAAAGGAAAAAATCGAGTACGGTCGGTATTCGTGTTATGTCTGGGTAACTGTTTAAGTATTCCGAGTTATGGTAAAGTAGAAAGGATTTTGGTTATCCACAGATCGATATATTTTCTTCATTCCGAAATTGGCCGCGGCGCTTTTGGTGTCCGGGACTTATGAGTTGTTAGGATTCATTTTTTAAAAAAAAATATAGGCGAATATACGTCAGATGTTACACCATGCAAAAAACGGCTGCTGCTTTCTCCTAGCGATCCGACGTTTCGGACAACATGTGCGAAAAGGCACGCTCAGCTAATAGACGGTCAGCTTTGGTATGGTCTTGATTACTTTTATCAGAGTACGCAATGTCATACTCAAGGCATGCCCTGTCTAGTGGATTTATACCTGTCTCACCACGTGCCAACCACTGTTTAAGATGCGTACCTGGGTCTAGAAATTTGTATCCCGGTAAATGCATCTGAAAGGGTAAAATGCTGATCAAAGCCTCCGTGAACGATTTAGAGGACCACGATGGTATAGACGTGTCGTTTATAACGCTCTCTACACTATCTCGTCGTCCTCTAGGTGCATCCATGTTCCCAGTTGCAATTTTGACGGTTTTATCAATCGACTTTTCTTAGGCTGCAGTGCTGGTGCTTTTTGTGCTCACAATTTCACCCCATCCTCGTGATTCTTTCTTTTCTTTTTCTTTCACTTTTTTTATAGGCTAAATAGGACGAGTCTGTGTCGTTGACGCCGCCACTTACCCGCGACTCCTCTTCTTTATCAATTGTATCGTAAGGTTCGTCTTGAGACATTAAAGAATCGTCTGATGACGACAATGCTTCGACAGCGTTCCAGAGAGTCTTATTACCTACGAATTCCTTGGGCACGTGTGCATCTCGAAGTATGCACGCAAACTGATCGTATCCGTGGGGTGCTGGCTTATTTCTATGTCTCATAGCGTCATTGACCAGGTCAATAATGTTTGCTCCACGAGTAGCACTGACATCTATCGATATTACACAGCGATCATCGCATGTGATATTGTCGGTGTTTCGCAATAGTTTAATTAAATTTGCAGCATTTGCGGTATACTTCATGGGGACGGTCTCGAGAATGTGCAGATTATTTGATGATTTAAACTCAGTAGCGGCGACTGCCTCTACGCGTGTGTTCGTATCGGGGATTTTCGTGTCTGGCTTGCGTGAACTACTGCTGATCGATGCATCTTTGGCATCTCTAGCAGCGACAGTGGCTACTTTAAAATGTAAAAACCTCTGCGGTGCTTGCTCGTACATAGAGCATTTTTCCCTCTCCTCTATCGGTAAAGTCAAAATTTTACTCATGTCCTCGTCGAGGCGCGATGCTGCCGTTCCGGGTATTTGGACACTCTTACCAAAGACTCTACTGACAGGTGTTGCTGTTGTTCCTGGAAAATATCGCTTTACCCTCTCAATGTATTCTTGAGGGATCAAAATCATTTTTCTTTCGTATACCATATCGACAATATAGGTTTCAGTATTACTGGCACGATAGCCTCCGCCTTAACCAGCAAATTTTTCCTTGACGTCAGACTCCTGTTTGGTGTAGCGAGTTTTCGCAGGATGGGCGTGTGTTTTCGTAATCTGCTTCTATACAGTCTGCTGAGAGGAATATTACCCCACAAAATATTTAAAGCGCTTTCAGGAATGTAGATCACGAGTTTGAAATCCGCTTTGCGCAGAAGTGCGATCCTCTGATGACTATCGATATGGCACAAAACTTTAAATATATCAATGTATTTTCGCCCTATTGGGCAACGATTGCGACTACGTGCTGTCAGGCCCATCACAGACGAACGACTGGCACGTCACTCGACGTTTTTGTCTTTTTTTCTGCCCTCCTCTGCTACCACTGCTACGTGGCGCATACACATACTGGTACTCGTCAAAGGGAAACACGCACGTGCGAAATCGACAATTTTCAGGTGTCTCCTGTTGCAGATCTATGAGCAGATATCTGTACGGTGTGGATACTGCATCCAGGTAGGCCTTTTGTAAGAATTTTGGCTGTTCCGGGCAGAGCTGCCGTGCCAGGTGTTGTATTTGTGCACGATCTCGCGGATTCTTGAAAATAACTATGTAATTTGAGTTTAAGGAGATTTCGCGATGAAACAGGTTTTATGAAATAAAAATGATGCTCAGATTATTGTGATGATTGCCCTTGGTAAAAATATTGGCTACCACACCGCACGACGATTCCAGCATCAAATCGTCGAGAATCAGGAGTTTAGGCCCTGGATCCGTGATGTAGTTCTCGCTCTTAGGCAGGCCTTCGTGAAATTCAATATTTTCACCAAATTCCTTGTAAGTAGGCTGCCATTCGCTGTAGTAGAGCAATATTCGGTCAAACGGTGTAATCATCGATGTCCAGGGATGCTTCCAGCGTACGTCCATTTTATGACTAAGCAGTTCATACTCTCGTCGGTTCTACTTATAAGTCTCTCTCGAAGAAGAAGCAGAACTTGACGTGGACGCGAGCGGTTATAGCGCTAGTCGGAGACCAGCCATCTTACTCGCATGTGCGAGCGACTATAGTGCTAGCCAGAGGCTAGCTATATTGCTTGCATAACGAGTGAAACCGTGTATGCGCATATTTTTGCTATCTATCAGTTTAGCATAAATGGGTTCGCAAATTTTACATTTACCCCGTGTTATGATGTCGTGATGTGCTGTACCTCTTATCGCATAATAAGTTACAAATAACAGAGGTATTATGCCCTTTACGAGTTTGCGCACGGAATTAAAATTAATTTTCTCGCTTGCAGCAGAGCTTATGCCCTTCACCTTGCGAACGCAAGACTCTGTGCCATCGGGCGTTAAAAATTCATTGGCATAAAATTTTGGGCCACCCGAAACAAAGGAGCATGCGTGTGAGCGGCGACAAGTGAGCGAGGGAGACAAAGACTATCAGTTTTATCAATAGTCAAAATTGACCGTTTGGATCCTTATCCGACGTGAGACTTAGTTGCCCTCTAGCAGCAGGCGCGGAAACAATATTAGCAGTAACTTTAAGCGTATCATTTAGCTCAAAACTATCATTGCTCTGCGCGACACTTGATAGCATGTCGAATAAGTCGCTATCCGTAAAATCTCGCACTAACCCAAAAGAAAGCCATATTGCTCCTTGGCGGAAACTGTCTGAATGTATGGATATTCCTTTATAATCTGTGGGCGCTGCACTACCGCATACATGTCTATACAATGCCTGAATAGCTGCTTCCAGCCATGCGTAGACGTCTACGTCGGGTGGTGGCTGCGTTATAGAAACCTTGAATTCTCGCCTTTCCAGCTGAAACCGTCTGTAGAATCGCGATATTTCCTCAAGGATTGTAATACGAGACATCCACTCATTATCGCTCCTTTGCTGACCACCGCCTACCTGCTGTTGCGTGTTATTAACTACAACTTAACAGACATTAAATACTCTTCTACATAAGCTTTCAGGGTATTTTGTTTGTCTGCACACTTATATTCATTTTCCACGACATTAGTATCATCACCCGTTACATTTACTGTATCTGACGATTCTTCCGACCAAGAAGAGTTTAAAGCATCAATTGCGGGCGTATTCTGTCTTGTTTCGCGCCTACTTGTGCCGGCACTAACCAATGAATCGTGCTCCTCGCCTAGATGGCACTGTGCCAGAATAACATTACCTTCACTATCTGCAGGCATTTAATCTCATTCTGCACATAAAAATAGATTTACGCGGTCAATCAAGTAATTGAAATTATATTTATGCCATGAAAAGCTATGTGCGACCGCAGAGTCTCATGTGCGAACCAAAACTTGTATGTGCGTGTGCGTGTGCGCTCGTGTGCGCGCTCGTGTGTGTGTGTGCGTGCGTGCGTGCGTGTTTTATTTTTATTTTTTTTTATTTTTTTTAATTATTTTTTTTATTTTTTTTTTTTGAAGGCTTGGAGAAATATTTAATGCACTGATAGGAACCGCACGGGCCAGCACCAGGTATACCCACTAAAACTCCCACCTCTTCTTAGCTCAGAATCCCCGCGGTACACCTACTCCTGTTGAATGAGTTCGACATTTCTTGCACCTTGCAGCCCTTCCTGTACTTTTACTTCTTCCGTGTACTTCTTACCACATCGTCCGGTCGTCAGCTTCGTGCCGCATCTCTCGTCTTCTTCTTCCTTTCGCATATTTCTTGACATTTTTAAGTGTGCTCGCAGTATCATTTCTGACGGCTCACCATCCGTCCTCTGAAGTCAGCATCGTCGTCATAATAGACCCGAGAGTCACTATGATCTAGCGATAACTCTCGAGTTCTTCTCGCTCCTGCTGATGTCGCGAGCAGTCACAGAAAACGTGCTCTGCATCTTCGTTTGCATCCAAACATACTGGGCAGCTTGGAATGTCTTCTAGCTTAAACCGGTACAGGTAAGCTCGAAAGCACCCATGTCCGGTGAGGCAGTAATTAACTTCCCCGTGTCTCCTATCAATCCAGTCCTCTAACTTTGCCATGAGACGATGTATCCATCACCCCTTTTCGCTGGCATCCCATCTTGCTTGCTATACAGTCATCGTCTTCCGTCTTGCGGTCTCCCAGGTTTCCCTCCGGGTGTTGTCGTTTGCACGTTTCCTAGCTTCATACACGTCCTTTCTCTCCATGGCTAAGAGGTCAATAGGCGGTGTACCTGCTATGATGCACACCGCCTCGTCCGATACCGTACGATAAGCCGACGCCACCCTTAACGCCATTCGCCTATACACGGTATACAACGCTCGTGCATAGGTTTTGACCAGCATGGCATCAGCCCATACTGGGGCCCCGTACAGCATAATCGATGTGGTTACACTAGCTAAGAGTAACCTTCGATTTAGACTTGCCCCTCCTACATTTGGCATCAATCGTGATAGAGCGGCGCCCACTTTCGCTGCCTTATCGCTCACAATTTCAAGGTGCTGCTTGAATGTTAGCCTTGCATCAATGGTAATGCCTAAGTACTTGATGATCGGTTGAGATACACTCTCATGTCCATCCACCGTCAGTGTTACCGTCTCCAGCTTCCTACTCGAAATTAGGATAACTTCGTCTTGTGGCTGACTAATTCTAGTCCTGTTCTTGTTAACCAATCGTGTATTATACAAATTGCCTCGTCTGCTATTGTTTTAACATCTTCTATATGTTTCGTTACCACCAATATCGCTATGTCGTCTGCAAATCCTATTACAGTTGCTCCTTCAGGTAGTCGTAGTCCAAGTACTCCATCGTACATGATATTTCAAGTCGGTGGACCAAGCACTGAGCCTTGGGGAACGCCTCCTTTTACTTCATAACTCTTGGTGCCATTCGCAGTGTCATATAGTAAGATTCTGTCCTTCAAATAGTCGGACATCATCCTCCTTATGTAGAGAGGCACATTTCGCTTTCGGAACGCCTCATGTATTTTACTCCATTTGGCTGAGTTAAATGCATTGTTAACATCCAGTGTAACAATAACGCAGAACTTCTTTGTTCCTCCTTTCCATCTGTCTCTGCAGTGTAAATTATCAGACCAGCTGCATCCAGGGTAGAACGCTCCTTGGAAAAACAGTACTGGTGTTCCGCCAGTCCTCCTGCGCCTTCAATAGCCTGGTCCATTCTAACGCAGTGTATGCATTCTAGGATCTTCCCCAGTGTGTCAAGCATGCAGAGTGGTCTGTACGAGGCTGGGTCATTAGGCGGCTTGTTACCTTTTGGTAGTAGCACCAAGCGCTGTGTCTTCCAAATAGTGGGGAATTTTCCTTCTTCGAGTCATCAGTTGTACAAGTCTAAAAAAACCTCCGGGTGTGCGCAGATAGCATGTTTCAATTCCATAATGGAAATACCATATGAGCCCGGAACCTTCATGTTTCCTACCCTTTTGCATACAGTTCCTCCTTTGAGATTTGAGGAGAGGCGTCCTAACGTATAACTACCGGTAGCATGGTCCATTTCTTCTACTGCGCCATTGTCCTGGCAGAGTGCGCAGCTCGGTTTGTTTTTACAGTCTCTTGCTTTATGCCCTTCGTTTCTACACTTGTAACAGAGGTTACTTCGATCCTGTGTTATTGCGCAGTTTTTGCCGATATGTCCAAATCCTAGATATTTATAACAGCGAAGTGGACGTGCGTTCCGTTTTATCTCTCGTATTTTGCATACTACCCAACCTATCCTGATTTTCTGCTTTACTATCATCTGTTGAGCCATTTTTGTTGGCATTTGAATGACAGCCGTCTGCGTATCACCGTATGTCTTCCGCAATGACTTTATTATCATCTCAGTTGGGGATAGGTCGCTATCTTGGAACACATTGCGTACCGCCTCTACAATGTCCTCCTTGCTAGTTAGTACATCAGGGTCCTTTATTTCAAAGGCTCCTACGTCTTGTAGGGTCCTTACTTTGGTACCTTCTTCTAGCACTCCTTGTACCACTTGTTGAAGTTTCGTTGCCTTCCCTTCTGCTGTCTTGCGTACCCCGTTTACGCTTTCGCCAACTACCTTCAGTTTTGGATCCGCCTTCATTTTCCTCAAGATATCGACATATGACTCACCGTCGGCAGCCCTTATAATAAGGGCATCCGGCCGGGATGGTCTGGTCCGTGGCGGTCTTTGGTTTCTGGTACCTTTTTGGTACCATTGTTCCCTTTGTCTTCCTCTTTATTCTTCTTCTTCGTCTTCCGTGTTCCAATCACCTCCCAAGGTGTCTCGCTGTCTAGGGTGCGCGGTGGGGACTGCGTCGTTGCCGCCCTTTTCGTCTTCTTTCTGATCGTCGTGTCCTGCAGCGGTGATGTTCCCCTACGCTTGTTAGGAGTCTGTTCCATCTGTCTGTGGACAAAGGGGGGAGAGGTTCGGTTCTGTCGATCCTTGCTACTTCTAGCCGTCGACTGAGTACCTGCTTTGGTCTATGAAAAGTCCTTTAATGCTTTGCTAGTAGCATTTGCCATTGTCTTCAACTCTGTGGGCCAAAAGTTTATCATCTCTATAGTGTATGTGGCTCCCCCCAAAATCCGTGGAGCCTGCACCGACCACCGGGGCTGTCACCCGGTCGGAATCGGTAGTGGGATTAACCCCTCTACTGAGGGCCCCCACTTGGGGTATTTCGTATCTCTCATTCACTACGTCCATGATTGGTTTGTGATCGGGGTGCCTTCTCCTAGCTAGTTTTGATCCGCCCCGGGTATTTTATTTCCCGGTGCCCTTCATATATGACGAGCTTTCCCCTATCCGCCACCTAGGAGGCGCCTGATGCAAGACTAGCATACTCGACACACGGTGTGTGTGTGCGTGCGTGCGTGTGCGTGCGCGTGTGCGTGTGCGTGTGTGTGTATGGGTGCATCCGAAGACTTATGCATTTGCAAGGCCTGAATAGTTGCCTCTAGCCATGCGTAAATCTTATGCTTATACAACGTTTAAGCAATTAATACCATCCGTACGCTAAAGTTATTGTCTATGAACCGCCTAAATATCTATCTCTATCCATACGTAGACGTCTAGATGGATGCAGATGCGTAGGAGTTGTATGCACACATACAGAACCTAAATACCTGTCTCCATCCATTCGAAGATGCCTGGACAGTTGCAGCTATGTAGGCACAGAATATACGAGTACAGAGCCTAAATACCTGTCGCCATCCTTGCACATACGTGTAGCTTTATGTAACTATTTAGTTTAGTTTATTAGGCTGCATATGTATAAGTAGGCAATGTATCTTTGTAATGTAAATATTATCTTTAATTAATTAGGTCATAACCTACCTATTATCGCTCTATATTGCAGTATAAGTCGATAAGCTAATGATTTATCGATCAGGCCTCGTCTGCTAAGGCAGTCTCCGATGATTCTTGTGACAGCATCTTGGTCTCCACAAATCCCACGATTATACCTGATCATGATGGTACGTCAACTGCAAAGATCAATAATGCTTCAAAGTTTTTTAAGCAACACCGCGCATTTTTCGCCGCAAAATAGCCGTAGCGCCGGTTCTCGCTCCAGTGCGAACCCTAGCACAGTAATAATAATATTCAAAATACTTATCTTATCCATTATTGGTTGATAATATGGGGTACATTGGTCATTTTTTAATAAGTGATACATTTTGTGCTATTATACCCTCATTTATACTCATTTGGACCGTTAGATTTTCGGGAAAAAAGGGGATAAGACTATAAAAACTGACTATATAAAATTATGCAATTCCGTACTTTTTATAAGTACTGAGTACTTTATTTAATAATGATTTCAATTTGAAACCGATTCTTATATAAAATGCTACATTTTAAAATTTAAATTAAGTATTAAATTAAATTTAATTCTATTTTATGCAAATCGGTATATACAAATATATATACGTATTTATATTCTTGTATTTATATACCGCTTTTTTGCATATCAATTCAAATCGATACATATCTGGTCAATTCTTACATTGATCTGACTCGTATTACGCGTTGATTAATTATCAAGGGAAATACCACAAAAAGTATTAATTTATTTGCATATTTATGATAAAATAATAATTATGTATTAGGAACTTATAAAAAAGCACTAGTAAAGGACATCAATATACATATATATATGTATTAGAACAGGGGCATTTTACTGAGCATGGGAGCGACTCGGTAGTTTCCCCACGTTTATAATTAGGAGGCAAATGATGGTTAATTTCCGGTCTAAATATTTATTAATTATTATACTCACGGTTTGATATTTCTCTGCACAGGCAGATTTAAATCAGGGCACCAGGCACTGTATTTTTAGATTTGTTCAATACGATTACTCTAAACTCGAGCAGTGCCATTCGATTGATTTTAAATTTTAATCTTTCTAATTTTTACACATTGAAGAAGGCAAAGTGTTTAAATGTGCGACTAGCCAGAGGCAGAGTCGTGAGGTTGAACGGTCAGAGATGTTCGGGCTGAGTTTCGGGTTGTGGACAGATACGTACACACACATGTAAAAATATTCAAGAATAAATATAAATAAGTTGACACCCGATAATTTGGAGTTGATCTTAACAATTTGAGTCCTTTAATAGGCAAATAAATAATTACAAAATACCTCTGAGAGGCATGCTATTTTCAATGTAAACGTAATATATAATCAGAGAGTCTAGCGGAATATTATAATCCTGTCGTAGGCATGCTATTTATTTAAGTGACTGCTATAAATTTAATTTACATGAAATAAGATTTTAATTATTTGCCTTGAAGAGGCAAGCAATACGTCTTACAATATTTTTGAGGCGCTTAGCTCATCAAATTTTGCGTTCCTCCACCTCACGAATACGTGCACAAGAAATTAATGAACAAGAAAAACTACAAACGCACAAGGATGAAGGCATTCTAACGCGGAGTTGAAGCCACAAAGTAGGCGCAAAATTATAAATTGAATTTATATAAAAACTGTAAAACTGGGTAAGGCAAATCCTACCCTTTTGTAGTTCTTGGTCGTATCGAAACGATTTTAATCAGGCATCGGGCCTGGAAAAGCGAGACAGTTACTTTACAATATTTAAAATATAATTTAATAATTTATAAATTCAAAACGAACGAGCGCTACCAACAAAAAGGCGCGGGCGCTATCACAGTTTGCGGAATGGGCTTTTACGCGATATAGATGATCGCAACTACGCGGCGCAGAAGAGTCCGGAGAGGGTGTTGTCCGTGCGGTAGCCAGAAGAAAATTCACCGAGGCAAGCGTCGCCGAGTCCGTCGAGGTCCGCGACATTCTTCGCGCTGCTGTTACGTCGCTCGCTGATTGGTGCGCTCTAGTTCGGCACCACCTCGGAATGTTGTTGTGTCTAGCATACTTCTCTCTCTTGTCCCTTTCCCTTGCTGCTGTAAGCACAGGCACTATAAGTATCTTTTGTGGAATTTTCCATAATGTTGGCATTTTAAAATATTCCAATTCGATACTGGGGCTACTATGTGCCAGCAGGCAATACTAAATGGAATTTTCCGCAGATGTGCGAATTAAAATTCGTAGGCAAGAAGGGCGAGGCATTAGAAAGCCTATAATGCTCTCTTGCATAAACTATAAGAAAATATTTTGGAAGCCCCTTTTTCGAGATGAAAAAGGGTGCTTTTAAGAAAGTTTTAAAAGAGAAAAATAATAATGAAATGGAGGCAGAGGCAAAAAGAGAGATAAAAGATAAGAATGCGTAACATGTAGAAGTTCTGAGCGACCGAGCGGCGCATCCTGGGGGTTGCAGCGGGATCTTCTGTTGATGTCTCTTGAACCTGAAAAAAGGTCGCGTATTTGCGTAGGCATAAAATAAAAATAAAAATAATAAATAAACGCTCAATATAAAACGGCCCGTGACGAGAGGTGGAGGGACATCCCTTCTGGCTGTTTATATTGCCTTTTAAGGCATTTTTAATATTTCAATTCGTGCGATAAACGTGCGAAAATCCGCCACGTTACAGTATATTTGTATTTAGATTCTTGTATTTATATGCCTCTTTTTATATATCGAATAATATCGATGTATATCTGGCCAATTTTTACACTGATCTGACTTATTTTATGAATTGATTAATTACACAGGCCGACAAAATTTGACAAAAGTCAAAAGCCAGAAAGCAGACCAAATATTTCCGAAGGATTTTGATGCGCTGAATCCGAATCCGAGCTCAAAATTGCTCCTGTACGTCAGGTTTTCAAGATATCCTAACCTAAAAGTGCAAAAAACGCGTTTTTTAGCTGTTTTTGAGATTATGTAACCGAACACGAAAAATGTCTACCACAAAAGCTAATATGGAATTTGATAGTACTAATCTTCCCCTTTCAAACCTACTTGGATTTTTGGGATATCTTTATTTTTCACCAAAATATTGTAATTTGTAATTTTTTATTTTAGCGTTTTAACCCATTAACGCTGAGGTGTTCAGATTTATGCAACGCATTCTCTACTGCTGACGGTACGATATTTTTTCTTCAAAATATTATTTCAGGGGTTTTCGAGGGTGCCTTTTCTATTGCCGGTGTCAGTTTTTTGTTATAATCCCTAGAAGATCCAATATGGCGGCCACAATTTAGGGCTTTAAAAAAGAACAAAGGATCCCGCACAAAATACCAACAAAAAAGCGTGCAGTCGTTTGGAACCAAACTTCGCACATTGATAAAACAATAAAAAATATGGAACCCATGTTTTTTCATTTCTACGGAAGCCGCTTCCTAGGGGTAGAAACCACCCCTAACAAGCCACGAGCATGCTAACCCACCTTACTCTGGGAACAATAAGTTTAGTCGCATATTTTTCTTGGAATAATGAAGTTCCATGCCACAAGTGGGTTAACCC